>NHOP01000886.1:0-12522 GCA_018697155.1 Pyramimonas parkeae | reverse complement strand
TGACATGGCTACCCGCCCTACTGGTAGGGGTCATGTCCCATCATATATATATATGGAGAATGACCCTCACCAAAAGGGCGGGGTTCCATGTAGACTGAATCGCGCGCTAATTTCTGTCGTTGCACAAGGTAACCTTCGAACTCTGTGTATCGTGTCAACACACAGATTGCGTGGTCCAAGGAGAACGTATCTCGCAGTCCCCATCAAGACAGTGCTTATAGGTGAAAATCCATATAAATCAAACTTCTGGTCTTCATCATCTACAGTCGGTTGTCGGCGTGTGAGCTCTGCTTGCTGACGCGTCTCCGAGGATTTGTTTACATTGATAACTGAGCATGTCTGCCCTAGCTCTTAGATGAAAGAGTTAATGTTCAAAATTCAATAACCGCACAATAAATTTTTGAAACAAAAATGAAAACATTCTTGTGTAATATATCACACAAGCTCGCTAAGTTACCTCCATGCTACGCTTTCTCCCATCTGCGTGTTTTCCCATTGACGCATGTTGTCGGATCCACACAAATGTTTGGGTTTAGAGTTGTTTTTTTTGCCACGTGTCACTACAGGAATGTGCTCAATTCATTCACTGAGACAAGGTTCGATCGTCATGAGTCTGATGCAGTCAATTAGCATACCTACCATTTCCATCTCACATAATCCCAAACTGCAACTCACAAAAATGAGCCCAAGTTACATTCCAGAGCCCTCAGTCAATCAAACGGCAACTGTCATTCATTCGTTTACTCAAACCGCTGTAGAGCCCTCGTTATGATTGCTTGATAGAATCAATGGTTCTCAGGTTGCTTGTGCACCACAAGCAGCATTCCCTCATGTGCCATGCACACCCACGTGGCGTATTGTTCCGCCGAGTGTATATGCGCAAGGGGACGGGGCCCCTTCTGCGAACGGCTCAGCAGGCCAGCCAACTGAGTCGTTCGCAGTTTTCCAAAATGGCGTAATATGAGCCTAGATATATGTTTACCCAGACCCTATGACGTGTTTTTGCGTTTCAGTCCAGAGCGGAGATTCCACAAGGGAAAGGGCATCAAGTGGGCACTATTGGGATGTTCTGCCAACAAATGCCCAAGCATACGTGGTTGAGACATGTTAGCATCCATATCCACCAGGAGTTTTCAAATGTGCGCAACAACATGCCGTCCAGCTCGATATCAAGACCTATGTTCAAAATTTATTGATCGGGTAGTTTGTTGAAATGCGCCTCTCCCGACACACGTATAACACACACTTGGCTTGCTGTGTGCGCGAATATGCTTGATGGGGGAGGCAGTGAGGAGACGGGCCCAGTGCTGGCACAGGGCATTGCCATGGGCGCAATGGTTGTGCTTGCGAACAAGAAGCCCATAACAGCCTCCATGTCCCTGTACAAGCAGGTGCACGCAACAACCTACCTGCATCGTTGCAGGAACCAGCACTGTCGATGGCGCCCTATCAATGTGTTCCCGCCAACATGTGGGCCCCGGGAAGTACATGTATGGGTAGCCCACGCCAGCTCCAGCATTGTTGTAGATGAGTACAACTTCGCCTGCGCTTTTTGGTGTATTATGCGTGTTTGCTTGTTTTGAACACAGGCGCTGTACAACGTGTTGCTTGGAGGGTCTAGCTCTGGTGTATTGCAGTGCCAGGTTTGAAAACTCCTCGATTGGCCAGCTGTTTGTAGTTGGGCTTCCTAAAGTGTGTATGGGTAGTTGGACGCACTCGCGTGTTGGGCATTGCGCATGCAACCCTTCCCCCAACAACATCACCAGGTTCCGGTCTCCCGACTCTGTACCAGAGCTCTAGCTCAAACCCACGCGTTCGATCTAATGTTCTGCAGTGTTTCTGTCGGCGGCGTCCTCCCAACTCTGCAGCTGGGGGGTGTGGTGGCGGGCGCAGTTGACTGCGGACATGACTCGCTTTCGTTGCGAGTCCACTTGCGGTGCGGGGATGCCGATCATGGCTGCCGTGCGCCGCGTGGTGAGATCCGGCGACCCCGTGAGGCAAGTCACCCCGCCCCTGCAAGCTTTTGAACCACCATCATCGTAGTGATTGTTCAGGTGATGGGTATGATGGCGCTTCAATTGCAGATGGCCCGCAAGCCACCTAGGTATTTGATGGATCATCAGCTGTGGCAGTTACTGCCTTTGTCGGGACTTGAGCTCGGGCAGCCGGGAATCAAGCCGGCGCACAACCCCCAAGGCTGCCCGACAAGGGAGTGTACCCTCTTGCCCGTACGAAACAGGTTTTGTGCACCTCGAATAACGGCCGCTGGGAAGTCTGTGTTTAGAGGAGTGTAGATGTGCAGATTCCGTTGATGCTCGGAAAACTAGAACTGGCAGTATGCAGATTAGGTAGCCGGTGGGAGACTGTCTAGTTCCACCGTGCGGTACCAGTTCGAGGTGTCAGCCTCATCGGGTATGACTGTCACTGTTAGCGCCTGCAGTGGCATGCAAGCCCCTGGAGTGCTCCGGCGTCTGGCCGAAACGCATGGTCAGGTCCTTGGGCTACTGCAAAGGCTGATGTTTTGTCACCACTGGAACAGTCAAATGTATCTGGCTTCCTGTTTTGTTGTGGTAGGAATCCGAATTCGCATGTGATCTGGTGCAAATATCTATCACGAGCCGCAGATCAGCGTGCACCACCTTCTTCCTGCGAGTGCAGTGATATGCATGTTTTGGTATTTGCTAGTGATTCTAGCTGTGGATTCAGCAGATAGTGCCGCGCCCAATTGCATAGTGGACTGTACAGCACCAGCCAGACCAGCCATGTTCAGCCCCCAGTGACCGTGTATCACACCCGCTGGGCGGGGGAGGTGAACCATTTGCAGATGTTCAAGGCAAATTCAGACATTCATGGTGGAGCTTCATTCTACAATTTAAGCTCCACGGTGGCGACATTGTTGTCAAGTTCTGGTTTGTAGGATGCGCAAGATATGGGTTTCAAGAGATAGTGCTAGTGACGCGTCTTCGTACCATACTTGTAGGACCGATCCAACTTCATGCATTTTATTGCAGAATGAGTATCACAAACGCTTTGAATCAACCAATCTTGCAGCTGGACAATTTTAGGGTTACAGTCTCGCACTTGAGCAGAAGCGAGCGTACCTCTCTTGTCCTCAACCACCGGCAAATCTCCCAGTCATCGGTGCACGCATCGTTTCATGCATAGATCTTGGCTTTATGAGTGAATGGAATACTCCTCAGACCTGCACGCAAACACGCACTTGAAGAAAAAGGCATGAGTTGCATCAGCTAGTGCTCTATCCAGAACGGCAACCAAGCCGTGTTTAGGTTTTTGATGAGGGCTCTGTGGCAGAGTTGTGAGCTTTTTCAATGAACCCAATTCAAGACAGTTTCCTCGATTTCTGCTGTGGCACAGTATGAGCAAAAGCTCACCACCTCTCCTCACTGCTCTGCATGCAGGGACTTCATTTTTTGTTCTTGCGCAGAAATGATGGGCTTGTTTTATATTTTCTGGTTGGCCACTCTGGGTGAATGGCAAGTACGGCCCTTTGATTTTAACGAAAACTGCTCTTGGTACCCAAACTGGATTGACATGTTTCGTGGAGTTGTCGATTTGGAATCCCCCTCCAGCTACCTGAACAAGGTTTATCTTTTGGGGGGAGTGCATGCGCAGCAAGATGGCGGGAGCACTCAGTGGGACTCTCGGCTACGTCATGTCTGGTGAGCTGCAAATGGGATAAGGGCCTCCTGCTTATTTTTGCCTATGGCGAAGCACATTTTTGGGAGGGCGCACATGTATAAATGCCAATTTCAAATGCTGAAAAAGTATGCTGTTCTTGAGTTGCCATTTGCAAGCGATCCAAACCAGAACAATGACGCGAGATACGACAATGCTGCTGCAGTTGGAGAAAATGCATATGGTATTCAGATATGACCCCTGCCCGCTGGGCAGGAAGAACCATCAACTCATTTCATAACTCATTTCCACACGTACCATCACTTCAAGCAAACATGGCCGGAGCCTGTCATGTACATGCAGATGCATAGGCCTTGAAAGATGCCCACTAGGATCTTCTTCGAATGTTCCTACAGGGATACTGTCATGCAGGCCTCCGTGATTGCTTCTGTGGCATAATGATCATTCTGAAAGCAGGCTCAAATGTAGGCTGTAGCTCTTGCTCATGTGTATACACACAGTGTATGCATATTTAGAAGTTTCCTTTCTGTACATTCTTTACTTTGTTTCAAGAATGCTGTATGTACCATACTAGATCTGCATATGCACACAGCTTATGGTACAGTACATAAAATGAAATACAGGGCGATGTGCCTTGTTCACATAAATGGAATAGTCAGAGCAGGCAACACATACTGATATATATATAGGTTATTGCATGATATATTGTGCAATGAATTGCAAGTAGAAATGTTCGGGTTGGGGTATATCGTAAACGCATCAGAACTCCTCTTTTTTCGCTTCACTATGTGGTTGGTTGTCAGCTTTGCAACAAGGCTTGGTTTTGTTGCGGATTAGGCATGAGTGTTGATGCAACGCTGGTTTAATTGACAGTTTGTCTGTGTATCGTTACTCGGTGATTTGGTTAGTATGTCATGTGCATCTGTACGCTGCCGCATGCGATCCTCCAAGCAGGCAGGAATCCATACCAACTGAACGTCATCCTGAAGATTCAAGGCGTACCACATGAAAGACCTCGAAATTATTATGCCAATTCGCACGCAAACCCGCACACACGCATATCATGCGCGAGAAAATTCTCAATGCACATATAATGCTCGTCACATGCACAGGTCTGGAGGAGGGGAAGAGCTTGAGCGCGGTTGTGATGGAAGCCAGAGCCAAGGGCTTCACGGAACCTGACCCAAGAGACGATCTCAGCGGTGGGTGTTTCACTAGAGAGCGCACTTTGTCATTGTTCATATGCATGGATACTAGGTATTGGTTTCGTACACGCTAGACCACCGGGCTCGATCCAATGAAGGGTAGTGGTCAGAAGGGTTAGGGAAGGTTGGTGCCTGTGTCAGTGCCTTGCTGGAGCTTCAGAAAGGCTTGACTGCAATAACCCTTTCCGCTGCACAATGGCAGAGAAGGGTATTCACATTGTAATGTATTTGCTAGGGAACTTGTTTTGATTTCTTTTTCTTTTTGACATGTTTTGTTTTTTTTTCAAGTGTACCTCTTTATATTGCAATCCATGAAGATGAAGCCAACAATATTGATTACAAACGTGAATACATATTTGGAGGTGCATCAGCGTGCAGAGCTCTTGCGGCAGCATCCAACTGCACATGCAACGCGCTCAGTATTTGTTTCATTGCAGAGTGATTTCGTGCTTTTGGCACGTAGTGCAAAAGCAACAATCTTCGTTGCAGACTCCATGCTTTGAGGTGGTTGGATTGGATATCTGTCATCGCCTTCCAATCACTGCAGGGTTGGGTTCTCTATTCCCGTTGCTCGACCAGCCAGACAGTTACCAATTGAATCCTGTCCGCCGCACCAAAGCCCAGTATATCAAGTGGTTTTGAATGTGTGGGGTGCGTTGTCGCGCGCGTTGCATCTGCTTATGTGCAGGATTGGACGTCGCACGCAAGGCGCTCATTTTGGCCAGGAGCCTTGGGTGGAACCTCGAGATTTCCGACGTGCAGGTTAGTGAGGCCATGCGGGCATGCGATTTCGTTACATTGCTGATCATATCACGCTTTCAACTCATCTACACCAGATGTTCTGTGTAAGGGACGGTGCGAAAAGTTTGACGGCCGGGCACCAAGCCGCGGGTTGGGCGGTGTTATGGGCGAGAGGGCTGGTACCAATAGTAATCGAGACCGCTCTGATGCATGGGAGGTTCTGTTTGCAATTCAATTCATGAGAAGACGCTTGGATAGCGAGTCTTGGACCACGCATCTCCGTTGATGACTTGTCCATGTTTAAGTGTTTTTCCCGGGGGGGGGGAGGGCTCCAAGCAAGTGGAAGAACAGGCTGGAGGTGCGAGGTAGCTGAGCGTCATTGCATGCATATGGCACCATCTCTTAGGGTCTTGATTGCGACACATCCCGCGTCTCTCGTACGCAGCAACGCTTTTATTCGGTTTCTCCATTCCACAGTTGCAAAGCTTCTAAGCACAGGCAGCAACTAAAGATTTCGTCGAGGCTAGAATTCACAATGCTGTTCTGTGTGTTGTTGATCGATTGCATTTGCGGGCAGAACACAGCTGATATTTTAATGATTGTCTGGGTGCAGCTTGACAGTGAATAAGTCTGCTGAGACCCTTGCCACGGGCTTGTGCGTGTTGCAGGTGGAGAGCCTGTTTCCAGCAGTGCTTTCGCCAGATGCAGTGAGTGTGGACGATTTCATGAGTTCAGGCATCCAGACCTTAGACCAGACATTTAAGGTCTGCGTTTTGTAATTTCCCATTGGGCCCTTATGATCGAGCATTAGAGTACTTGGGGTATTGTATCAGGAATTGAATTGTGCATGCCATGATCATGTGTGTATGGTCATGGATATTCACAGCAAAACAATTACCAATCACCACAACACAATGTGCTGCATGCCTACAGGCCTGCAGGTTTGAATACATGAGCTGACATGCCGGGTCCTGACTCCAAGTTATGTTGTTCTAGGGAGATCATATCATTACACCAGCCTGTTAGCAATTGCTAGACGTACCCCCTCCAAATTTCACGCCTGGCAATAACCTGTGTGTATTTCCAGCGTGCCAGTCTTGAGGTTTAGCATTAGAAGGTTACAACGCTGTACGCTGGACTCAGTTGGCATGGCTTCCCGACCAAGCGGTGTTGGTCATCTTGCAGTATGTATCCTTGTTGAACGAATATACTACAACGCACATGAAACGTTATCTTGATATATTTCCTTTGCCATTCAAGCGCTCTACGGATACAGGCCTGTCAAAGTCAAAGAGTTCTTGTTCCAACTCTTCTTGATATCCACTATGACATTTCTTCAAAGGAACTGTGCCTCTGATCGAGTGCACGAAGTGTTAGTATATGGACAAACAGGTCAAAGAAGTCTTGAGCTGAATGCATCGGAAAGGGCGGCGCGTCTTGTATTTTGAATCCATCAGGGTTGTCTATGTTCTCAGTGGGTTCCCAAATCGGAAGCTCAAATGAAGAAGTGTCCACATCTCAAAGGTCCCAGCTACGAAGTACAGTGGAGTACAAGTAAACGAAGCTCATAACCAATGTTAACAAAAGCCGTGAAACTGTGCCAATTTACGAACGCCTGACATATTGTTGAAACGGCATCTCGAGGTTAGGTATGAACCAAATGCCTCCCGAATGAGGTTCCAATGTACCGAATGCCTCCCTTGATACTGCCAACAGGATTGTGATGATATCCAACTGAGCCATCCCGCCAGGATGGCCAGTGGATCTGCTTTCATTTGTAAATTCAGCGTGACCAATTCTGGCTCGGCCACTCCAAGCTCTGCCAGGATTGGAACCCCAACTTAGTGCATACACTTCGTGGGCTATCTTTAGGAACATGATCCTACCCAAATGTCACTATCGTTATAGTACGCACGACAGTACAAGCCCATCGGCTGTTGTAATTGAACTAATGATAGTACAAACTTATTAGCTGTTGCAATCTATGATGCAAGTGATGAAAGAGTTAGACCAAGAGCTAAGTATTTGCAGAATGTTTCATAATCACTCTCTTGAAAGGGCATGCTTAGGGGCGTAACAGGAAAAGGTTCATGCAGCTTCGTCAAAAGGCGAGGTATTGAGGTGAGTTCATTTACATGTGATTTTTCGATATCAGAGATATGTGTAGAAACTCTTGTGATGGTCATTGAAAATGATTCACTACATTGTTTGATTTTTATGTCGGGCGGTGCACTCATTTTCGTGCTACAGTTTTGTTGCCAGACGCTTGCACAACATCTCGTGTTGCACATGTGTTGCTGTGGTACAGAGGGGTAATATCTGCAGCCTTGATGTTGTTGTGCCGGCAGGCCATATGTTGGATGGCCGAGAATGCTATCAATAGCAAGCGTTGATTGTTGTCACCGTTGAGAGTGTTGTTTGAGGATATCTTTGTCATTGCTATACGCTGTGATTCTACATTGTTCAAACCTGGAGGGCAAGTCAATGCAAAAGTGCATTGACATCTCAATGTTTTCAACTGAAGTGTTTCATAGTTGCGGTACTCAGAACAAGCGCTACTAGGCTAATTTTGGATGCAGCAGGCATACATGTGCTGGTGTCAATCTCGTATAGCAGGAGAGTCTTCAGGGAGGCTCGCATGCATGGTGTGGTTTGAAGTGTATGTGATGTAGCAATCCCGTAACACGTGAGCTTGGGTATTTTATAGAGAACCTAGCAAGTTCGAAGTATTGGACCCGGTTCCTGCAAAGACTCTGATTGTTGCCGCCGAGGGCTACAAAATCCTAGTTGAGGCGGTGTACCTTGAATTTCATTTGCAGGTATGCTGCTCAGGTGGAAGACGGCAAGTGCTCCGTGGGCCTACTGGTGAGATACCACACATATCTGATTATCGACATCTCCTTTCTCAATATGTGTTTTTGTACATGGCTTGTATGTTCAGCATGTGAGTTTCAATTGTCTCAATCAGGTGCATTTGGAATGCTAACAACAACTTTGGAACCACCAATTCAATCATGGTGGTTGTTTAGGCGGCTGGAATGATCATTCGCTAATCGAAGATGACCCGCCAGCCAGCATGGCTTCAGATTGCGAAATTGTCAGCCGAGGCAGTTGAATGTTGCGGCTAGAACCCGGGACCTTCCGGACAAAGGTCGTCACGCTACCAACTAGGCAATCCGACATTGACTTTCAAGTCAATGTTTCTTTGCAAGGATATGCGCTGCACACAGGATACTGATGGTGTAGGTGAATATGCATCCAGTGCTCTCAACGTTGCTCTTCTCGAACTCTCCAGAATGCACATGCAGTGTGTTGTCTGAGGATCCACTTTGTTGTTATGGTGCGCGAACAGAGTGTGGACAAGAATAGCCCTCTGGGAAGGCTTTCTGGCACAGATAATCTGTTTTGCCTTCAATCTGACTGCTACAGTCCAAACCCGCTTGTGATTCAGGTATGTGAAAGATATCAATGCCGTTTCCAACAAGTTTCGTTGCCAGGCTATCTGCGTGTGAAGTTTGCGTGGCATGGGAATTGCTTTCGATGGCTGCTACTGTCAACTGTTTTCAATTGTCTGTTGTCATCGAGAATTCCGATTGTGAGCGCCAGGATGTTGATGGCTCAAACAATGTCTATCAGTTCACGGTCTGCATCACAATGGCGCCATTTTGCACACCAAGTTGTATTGCTAAACTGTTCTTGCAACTGTGAAGTCAGTTGGGTATGCGAAGTGTTGTGAACACTCATACAACCGAATATCGGTTGATGTATCAATCATATCTGCTCAGATCGGTCTCGCCAGGGATTAAACCAATTGGTGATTTGCACTTGCTTCGGCTTACTGCAGGGTAGAGGTGCAGGCACAGCTGCTACTGCATCCGGTGTACTGGCCGACATACTTGAATTGATGGATTGCAACTCACTGAATTAGTGCTTGTGAGCCCGTCGATTATGGACACTGACGCCGCATTGTGAGAAGATTGATTTTTGTGACAGTCATGACACCCGACATAGCCACCAATCAAGAAGCATGTGATGTTGCAAACAGCCTCAATGCTTCACATCCAGGTGTGATTAGGCCTCGCCTGGAAACAGACATAGGCAGCGCCCGTGACTAAAATAGCCTCCGAACCAGCCTCCCTTGCACGAGGGTTTCGCCGTTATCATCATGGTACTGTGGGTGGATAGTGACATCGCATAGCAGACCGTTGATGATGGAATCCTACCCCCGACGTCAGATACCAGTGAACGGATTTTGCAGGCTCGCTGAAATCTGGTCGTCCTGTGTACATTGTAGCGTACGTCTGTCACCTGTAGACGTGGTGCATAACTGTTTTGGTATATGTTTGATGAATTCACGCCCGGAAAATGAACTACCCGCACAGCATATCCTCATCGTGAAGCAACATTCGCGTAGTAAAATAGTGCGCATACTGCGCGTAACACGTGACATCGCGGAATCAGCTTAAACGCTCACAGCAATGTGTGATAAATTGTGGTCAGATGAATCAGATAAAATATTCGTCTCATTCGGTGTATACTTATGAAGTATGATGTACACCGGTTGTCTAGACCCTCACGTCTCACATATGATATAGTGACTGTGGATTGGCGTTGTGCATCAATCCTGGTATTTAATCGTCGTCAACATGCACTAAACTCATGACGGGACACACGTCCATCATGCTTTCCCTCACTGCATGTGGCACCCTGAGTGGCATGATTATGCATTTGCATGTGGCTGTAACACACACACTATAAATCTGTTCTGGTCTCGCGTAGGCGTACTGGTGAATTTATTGTGTTTCACCTTTTGCAATCATTTGGTTGGTATGTTAGCAACATTGTGCTCATTGCTAGTGTACTGCAGCTTGAAACCCGTTTTATTGGCATACGCCCTGACCAGATATTACATAAGAGTGCTCTGATCTGTTCTTGGTTACTAGGTTTCTTGCCATGTACATGACTTCCTGGTAGTCTTCAAATCGACGGCTAGGTCGACTGGTAGAAAATTATATACAAGAGGTATATGCTGAAGCCGTCATTGTAGGCATTTGAAACAGCGATATATTCAGTTCCCGATCGTAGCAACATGATATTGCATGGCTGTATTCGTTCAGGGATACTGTCTTGGATTGCGCAAAATCAGTGCTCTGGAAACGACAGCTCGTCAGTCCTCGTTGGTACTGTCGCGAACATCTGCCTCGGCGTGCGCTAGAAATCGACGTAGCGCCTGTGACCGGTGGGTTACACCTACCTAATCAATCGTACGATGTACGTGTGGCTCAAAAGTTTTTCAGCTTCAGTTGAGGGCAATACAGAAACGGGGTGCTTTGTGTCGACCATACAACCAAGTCACCACAGAAAAAAAAAAAATCATTTCCTAACTTACAAACTCCAGACACCACAGCCCAGGCAGAATCAGAGCAGATAATCGCCCGGTCTCATGTTGCATAACTGCATCCCCCGGGCACCATTATCACATCTAATTTTGAGTGACACAGTATTGCGCACGTGTTTGAGAATGACAGAATGGGGGGACGAGCGTAGCATGTACGGGACTGAGCCAATCGAACCTTACGCTGCATGACTTCAGAATGCATGTTTATGGCTATCCGTGTTACTGCTTCCTCTAAGTCGGCAACTTGATGTGTAGGCAACCCAATGAAGCCACATAATCGGACAATATGATGCGTAGGTAGTAGAGGAATTCGTCCCGCTCTGGAGCGGGTGGAAATGGATTCGGTATGGCTAGCGGAGGCCTCAGATATTCTTGCATTGAATTGAACAAACCGTGTAGCACATGTGTATACAAAGAGGACAGGCAGTATGGCAAACTTGAATATCGCACTCGACATACATTCAGGGTCAGCAGTGGCTGGAAAGAATTACGTGCCAAGCTTTTGGACCCTACATCATTTTGTATTCTATATCTATCTTGCACAGGTACCCACCCCAGATCCTGGTCGGGTATACTGCCACCAGGTGTCTGGTCTGCATGATCGAAGGAGGTTGCTTGGTCTGAGGGGCTGGTCCCCGAGCGTACTGAAGATGATTGCGCCTGGCCAGGGTAATATGTTGTAGGCATTTAGGATCTCGTTGTTCCAGTGTTAAACATTTATGATGTGGTTTGTGTTTGCCAGCTGGTCGCGGACACGGCGTTTCCCGTGACCAGGTCGGTCAAGTGTATCCTACACTTTGCGGGCGTGTGATTTACCTCGAGCCGTGATTCCAACGATGGTTTCTGGCTGGAAGATCGTCCAAATAAGTGCAATTGCTCGCTACCCCGAAGTCCGAGCTACTGGAGGGCGTCTCTCCAGTAGCTCGGACTTCGGGGTAGCCACGTATTGACGGGCTCAAGACTCGTCCGCAAACATTACGTCCTCCAGCAGCGAGGGCATAACGGAGGGAAGTGCATTTCGCACCAATTCGCGGACTGCCTCGACAGTGTTGTCCTGCAGTCGCTGCATGTTCACCTTGAATATTTCCGGGGGACTAAGCCCACAAGGTCTTGCAGCTTTCGCGTACGCTAGATGTTCTTCCAGCAAGCATGTATCCAGATTGGTAGGCAAATGATGAGGTCTTACCAGAACGAGCCCGCATACGTCAATTCCACAAGCTCACCTAGGGATGACGTGCATGCTGCTTCTCTATTGTACATAGTAGACAATTTCGGTAAAAAATTCTACTTTGGGTTATTGAACCACATGACAAGATAATTACCGGGAAAGTTACTAGGGTTATGTTCTCTTGGATGCGTGCTGCAGTCTCCCTTCGGCAAGGTTCCTCGATTTGATGAGGCCAAAAGTACCCGTCGAAATAGATATCTTCATGTTGTGTTTTTTCTCAATTGTAGTACATAATAACAATAATAATAGTGAACCCTCCGCACGAGGAGGGTTGATTCGAGGACTGGGGGGGG
>NHOP01000885.1:0-12528 GCA_018697155.1 Pyramimonas parkeae | reverse complement strand
TGTTGCACCAACGAAGGGAAGGCAGTGATTCTAGTTCTTCAAATGATTACACCGACTCATTTTATTCTGGCAATCGAGTCATCGATCCTAAGGATCGTAGTCAGTGGTGACTCTATCATTCGGTTGTCGATTCTAATTGACGTATGCACTCCTATTCTTAGTACCTATGGTAGCGGCTTATTGTTGTTATCATGTGGTACTGTGTGAACTACACAAGACATGAACACGAGCATGGACAATGGCCGGCCGAATCCGACGACAGTCTCAGCTTTCGCTGACGTCAATGCGGAACTACAACAACGCCGACAAGTCCACCAGATGAGCAACGACATTGCATTCTGCGACGACATACAATCTGCTTTCAGAGCACATACCACGAGACATACGATGACATATCGGCCAGTTTCCAGCGAATCTTCCAAGATTAGCTGTTGAGCTGAGCATCATCTGCACCGACTGGCCATAACGACATAGATTTTCACAACAACCAACCAGAATAACAACAAATACGAGATCTACGACCACATTTCAGCCTTTGCAGCCGTTCTTGACGACTGACAACATAGTTGAAGGTCATCTGCACAAGACATCAACAAGACCACTGTACGAGCACCACCGAGGAGCTACAACGAGTGGAACATTGATTGATGCATGGCTTTTGACGGAAGATTTATGGTGCATAAAGTCTTCCCTTAGTATCATTTCAGCACACTTGAGAGGGACGACGAGTGTCTTAGAGTGTCGTTCGAATTTCAATTGGGGTATATACACAGGACAACACCACTTGGTTATCGTCGTGAACATGTCGAGATTGCTCGGCAGCCTATTGCAACGGTCAAGCTCATGCTTGGTATCTTCCAATCCGTCGAACACACAACAGAACCACGGATGACACCATGCGATATGCGTTCATGAAATTTGAAGTAACATATCAGCCCGATGGATTTCTGCAATCCAGGAGCCTTGCGCTTCCGCAAGTATGCAACTGGGATCCGAGGACAGTGCATAAATGAGGTATGCTTGGGGATGATAAAAGCGAAAAGGATTGAAACAGCGTCCTATGCACATGTCAAGGAACTCTCCTAGCATGTTATGAGATTTTCGTTGACATGATCCTAGGACATTGGTGATGATAATGCACATGCAACAGACCATTGAAAGCGCATTGTGATATTTACATACATATTTGGATGTTCATTGCTGAAAATCCCTGTCTATGTTCGGTGTTTGATCTGTAGTGCTAACAGACCCTTGGTCCAAGTTGTTGTGTTCGCAAGCTTCAGCACCTCATGCCACGCCGCAGTTGTGAAACTCAGGGGTGTACCCACGTTTTGCCTTGACCTCCTCATTGGATGAGTGCTTACAAAGTTTGACATAACCCATAGAGTGTAAGGACTCCATGATGTATGTTTCTACATCAAAGGCGTGCACCTCCGTTCCAAATTTGCGTGCTGCATACCCTTTGTAGTAATGGTAACTGCGTTCACATGTGCACACCACATTCGCTTAGGAATACCTACAACCCCAACCCAAAAAACAAGTCGAAATATTATATCTCAGTTCAAAGCTCCTTCCAAAACATAACAAAGCACTAGCCTGGCAAAAAGTGCTAAGGCTGGAGAAAAGCAATAATCGGGGGGTACTACTGCAGAATACACAAGTGCACATGACCTTTATTTCTTAAGTGGTATGCAAGATTCAGGCACAAAATAAGACTTCATGCTGTATTCGGAGTCTGAGTTCAGCATTGTCCAATGATCCGATAAATTCGCTGAATCTATCATCCACAGTGAATCAACATCGTAGATCAAACACAATCGAACATAACACACAAGGGCTGTTGCAGAAGCCTCGAAACAAAGTCCTGCTGGTTAGAATCTAAGCAATTGATTGTCATGCCGTAAATGCCCAAACGCATGAGCAGAATAGTTTAAGACAATCAAGCCCAAACTCTCCTTGCGGTGATCGGGTTTGTGAAGAGTTGCGGAAATATCATCTACAGGTGCTTGATACATTCGACAAAATTGAGCAACAGCATTCATCTCTACAGGTTCAAACTTACCTAACCTCCTTCCCACCCACTTCATTAATTCCGAAACCGTAGACAGCCACCTTCGAGCACATCTGCATAGCAAGATACACGCCAACGTATCCAGAGGACCTGTTTGACACAAAGGCAAGCGGATATTGTGAGACTCAAACAGTTGGTTAAAGTCAAACTTGGAATGCATGTCCGAAACTCAAGTCTGCACCGGTGTCACATGCAGTGCACCGTTTTGATGAAAGGACTTAACTTAGTCACCATCTGTATTGATCCATCTGTTCTGAATTGAATGGAATTGAATATCTTATGCCTCGAAACTATTCACCATTGAACATTGTCATAGCTTTGGCATCCTTGAATGTAGCTGCGGTTCATGAGTGAGCTTTGTCCTGGGAACGATGGGAGCTATTCATGTTGTTTCCTTCATGAATGGTGTATATGGGATATGTTCCAGAATGTGACCCATCACAAAGACTCTGACATGTGTTTCAGTCCAATAGACAATGGACGCATCAGATAGAACGCACCAAAGTATCCAGAAAATTTGCTACACATTCAACCAGCAAATCGTACATTGTTGGGCATTCAATCCACCTTGCTTGACTAGAAACATGCAAGCATTCAAAGCAGGCATGTGAGAAATATGCTCTTATCATCCGCAATTGCAGGAAATCATATATGCTGGTGGACGGCGCGCTATAACATCTGTGGGGCACATTTAGCTCCTAAGATGTCAAGCTCTGAGATGCATGGTTACAGCAACACCTGAAAGCATGTCTCTTTCTCCATATGCAATACAAAATTACATCACGCCGTCAAAACCAAGGTAACCGCAACAAGCTACATGAGACTTATGTGATCACCCTTCAAACTTTACATCGCATTGGTGACAACAAGTGATGCAGGCATACTTACGGTGTGTTGCCGCCAAGGTAAGGCCCAAAACCTGAATGGCAGAGGCGAGCTGTGCGCAAGCCACAAATCCATCCTCAGCGCTAACGTGCATAGATGACTGTTGTATTGAGGACGTTCATATGTCGGCATCTTGGTAGAGCCAGTGAGGACAAGCATAAAGGATGAGGGTCCAATCTCTGGTGGAGGGTAAACATGAAAAGCAAGGATGACTTTAGGCTCACTCGAGCAGTCTGCTAGCAGGGTAAATGGTTCCTTGATACCGATTGCAAATGGGATTGACTACACAAAAGGCGAAAAAAAAAAGAGGTTCAGTGCTGGATTGTGAACTTCACATCACCGCTCTTGATCTGAAAAATTAGCAAAGAGTCAAAGTGAAAAAAATGCGACGCTGTTGGTACATTGCTACATGAGTAAAGGCGATGCACACCACAATCTAAAAATCTTATCATATATGTGAGACTGTGCAAAAACCACCGAGTCCACCCCAAAAAATATCAGCAGCGGAGAAGTTGTTAACCCAAAAAAAAAAAAACATCCCTTGCACTTTGTAAGTGTTGTGACATGCAAGGGATCACAAGTGGCGTGCGTACCTCTGTAGTCCATCAGCAACTGGCGAATTATTGAAACAACGCGGGACCTGCAGAAGGGGATGTTTGCCCAAACCCAGTTTCAGTATTTCCAATAAAATCCCGTTGCATCTTTTTGAGGATCAAACAGGAATCATATCTGGTTTCCAAAATCTTGGCACACTTGAATCCACGATTGAAGAATTGCGCATGCCATCATTCGACGGCAATTGTATTTGCACCATGCAAAAATCAGTGTGGCTTGGCAGCGTACTAACACGCATACAAACAAATGAATTGCATACACACCACAAGAGTTTAAGTAATTGCAGCCGTCCTTGAGAGGCACCAAGGCTGGTTCACCAAGACGCGCCAGGAAAAAAGCATAGACAAAAAAAAACAAAAAAACAAAAACAAACAAAAACAAAACAAAAACAAAAACTTGATTCAGCCAGCTCCGAATCAATCCCCAGCAACGTTTTGCGTTGTTGTGCGTGTTTGCTTGTCTTGCAATCTTGTTTGAAATCTACCATCCATGATTGAGTCGAGAGTGTTCAAATGGTGCGGCAATAATGTCAAAAGCTCATGTAGATCTACTAACGGTTGCATACCTACATGCAAGGCACGTATGATCTGTCCATGCATGTACACTACTGTTGTCCTTCTACTCAATGCGTACGCTCAGATTCATTCAAGATCCGAAGCATGTCCATTGCACTGTCTTGGATTGCAAAAAATAATGGTCAAAGTGCCAGAAAAATGATAGACTATTAGAAAAGGAATGCATGTTATACATACGCGAATAGGTATTGCTGTGCTTCAATAGCATGTAAGAGCTGCCACCATACCTACTGCAATGTCAAAATTTTCCATCATCAGCAATGTTGCTACTGCGAACACCTTAAACTTTTTGAATTCACGAAGAACAATGTCACGAACGATCTGTCTGCCAGAACCGCTATCACTGTCTGTTTCACCAACCCCGTCTTCATCTGCATTGCAAGCATTATTGGCATCATGAATACCAAGAGAGCAACCATCCACGCCAATAACCCAATCTTCATCATCATGTGTCTCGAGCTCCCCATCGTACCCTCACAAATGTGCATGTAAACTTGCCGGAAATTACCGCGCTAGCGCCGACATGGTCAACTGCAATGCAAATTGCACTCGAAAGCGCCATTCAAAACTCAAGACAACGCAAGACTCCACACGCGCTATAGACAGACAAGCGCGTGTTCGGGACCATCGGTGCTCAGCTGCACCTCTTCACCTGACTGAAGATGCTCAACCTATCACTTATCCTTGTCACCACCCTTATCGCCACACCAACCGCCGTTTTCATCTCCGTCTCTACCCCAAAAAGTGCCCGAGGTTAGGGGTTGCAAGGTTGGGTTGGAGGCTCACGAGAGCAGGAGCAGGGTGATATCCGGCCTGCGCCTTCGCCAGAACTCGAACATGGAGTTGTAGACGGTGACGGCAACACGTGACATGATGAGGGTGGACTTGGGCTCTAGGGGGAGGTGCTCAAACCCAGGGTCCCATGGGGCGTAGCCGTGCGCGTACCGATGGCTCCACAAGCTGACCAGCATTCGAAAACACAAACCGACAACATACGGCATTTTGCGCACTGTTCCAAAACCAGCTGGCGTTTTGAGGAATTCTTCAAAGTCCATCTGTGCGACGAGTGCATTGTTTTTGGGACCTTCTGGTGCTACTACCAAGACGATTCATTGTTTCAAAGCATGAGCCAGACATCAACACAAGACACCTGTCACGGTTGTGAACGCCGGCAGGGTTGGCGGAGGACGGCCACTAGGATGGGGCAGCGTTGGTTGCTACGCGTATGCCCTCAAATCTCCTCAAGGTCATATGACCAGCATCATCAAAAGCTCGACGCCGCCTATTTGTGACATAAACTTCCTTGACACACACGGCGGACGAAACTTTCGTTGCAGATTTGTGTGCGTTGGTGAGAAGACAGTCCCCAACCATCGGCCAGTTCCTATTGACAACGCTAGATGCAGGGACATAATTGTGCAGGCGCACAACTCCTCGTGAGTTGGTAGAGATGTGGAGCAATGTACGCTCATCATACCACTTCAATGTCTGGCTGTGAGTCAGCAGCTAGTGCCAGGCAAACTGCGCTAGCTTTTCTCGACGACGACGTACACAAGAGATGTGTGAAAAAATTAGCAAAGCAAAATACGTGTGGTATGCTTAAAACTCGACTTGCGTGGAAATGTCCACAGTGATGTACCACCTACCAGAACGTACTATGTTTCTGTATCATGGCTAGGTATCTGTGAAACACCGACGCTACTTGGTGAAGGTCCAAAACCCCGACATTCAATTGCCTCTGGTGTGGCGTTGAATTGTGATACAAAACAGTTGGATGATTTGTGGATGTCACGGCACCCTTGGTGGTTCCATTGCTTATACCACATTGATGCCTAGCGACAATGGCCTTTTGTAGCACCTAAACCTACATGCAAAGGGCTACCTACGCACACACCAGGCATGCATTAAGGGTAACAACGACAACAGAAAACAGGTCTTGATTGGGATTTTGGAGCATCAATTCTGTTGTGATGCGACTTTTCCACATCCCTCGTGGGCAACCCCACAACAACCGAAGCACTTGGCTTAGGAGGTGCACAACCAGGTCTGGTGAATTGACCAGAAATTTGGTGGTTGCCTACACGCTATGAAAGATCGCTTGCTTGTAAAAGGTCTCGCAGTTTGCGCGGAGTCCGTGTGCTGGACATGCAATACCGCAGGAGGGTCCCACATACGGATCTCAAACTCCGTCACATGAAGATATCAACGTTCTACTATTCCAGCCATTTGTAGTGTGTATGGGGCAGGTGGCTCGCAGCGCCCAAGAGGCACGAGTCGCCCTTGCAAACGTGCTTGTTGGGCCAGCAGACACACCTATTCATTATTCGGAACGTGGTCTTCCTGGAGACAAAACGCACAACCACCATACCCGGCGTGGTCAGTTCAGAGAAGTCCCTCTACATAATGCGCAAGCTACGCGTCGCGAGCACTCCGCACAGTATATGCAATATCGATAATGTGTCAGAAAAATTCATACAACAGTCAGAATACTACCTTCACCCACTATGCAACTAGGAAGCCATGTCAGCTGAGTAACGAATCGAATGCCGCCAACGCACAAGGTACGCTTCGACAGCAAGAGAAAATGGTAGCGTGGGATCGGAGAAGACGTATCTTGCAATCCTAGCAAAATAGCCTGCTGATGTATGTATATGTGAAACAAACATGGACTTTGTTTCATATACAATTGCTGGGTTGCAAGCTGTGTTGATTCATGCTTCTCCAAGGAGTTAATGAATATGCGCAGGAAATGCATATTCATATATCAAACGTACTCCTCCACCGACTACACATTGTTTGACACAGGCTAAAGCAAGCAAAAGGCCAAGAGAAGAAACATGGCAAAGATAGTTCACTTCGCGAACGCGCGGCTGTGCGACGTCGTTAAACACAGCAGGCATACCAATCCGAGTCATCCGCAGACGTCTCCAGGCAATGCCATGAGGGAAGTAGAGCACATGTCATGACTCTACGCAACACTGGATCGTGCACTCTGTGGGTGTATTTCACATTATCAAAGGCCATGCTGGCTGGCGGGTCATCTTCGATTAGCGCGTGATCATACCAATCGCCTTAACAACTACCATGAAAACTGGTGGTTCACAAGTTTTATGTGGGCTCACTCTGCCTCCCAACACACACCACCAACTGGGTAACAGTTGCAGATGCAAGAGGGCAGCACGCATACGCACAAACATGTAAACAGAATCCCCCCAACGTCCACATCGCATATGTTGTCGGGCAAGTGCTCTGTGCATTCGTTGTCCTGCAGAGCCGCCTACAGTGAAACAGGCAGTTCTGTACATGGCTGCATGCATAACGCACAACGAATGAGAGTGGACCGGAAAACAAAACTTTCGAGTGAACCTTTTTCAAGATTCTGAAAGGGTTGCAGCGTTCACGCCTACTTCCTATAATTCCAGCGCGTAAGGAAACGTCATCAATTCTCTTACGCAGAGGATCTCATGCACTGTATATTGAGTCTGGTGCGCACTATATACATACGCAATATGATACGGGGGACACATGCCCTCACCTTCCGACGTGGGGCTCTGATCCTTTGGTGGGGGCTTGGTTCATCCTGCAACCATCAGCGGGCAATGTCGTCATTTTGAAGGTTGCTAAGAACAACCATGGTATAGCTAAGGGGATGCTGTGATTACAAAAACCATCTCTCAATCATCTTTTCATTCAACAAAGACTTTTGCAAGTGTCATGAACGGCCAAATCAGAGTTCGTAGATGGATGAAAACAACATTCACAGAACAGTGCATACATAAAGCGTGTGAGCATGTTGATAGGCACCGTTCCCTCACGAAGTCTGTTGTGCACACTTGATTCGAGATGGATGTGTATTTGTCATGGGATCGCCTGTCGTATTGTTGTGTCTGCGTCGTCGAGTATGCGAGTCCCTATTTTATGGACGCAGCCGCTGTGTTGGGGAGTCGCTCGTGCTTAACAGCATCTCCATTTCCTTGAGGGATTACCTCGTAAGGGCTTGTGATGATGATGTATCATCCAAGTGTGTTTTCTGACGCATGCGATGCAAAGTGTGTTGCATGTGAGTATGAAACGATCAGCCGACACCCAAGATGAGGATGACGAGAAAAGTCTCCTTTGCCATTCCGTGAAATGTGCAAGGTAGTGCCCGATCCAATAAGCGGGAAGCTACATCTACCCTGGAACGTGCTAAACTCCACAACTGCATAAGGTTGCCCTTTACACCGTGTATCGAGTCAGACACACAGAGCATAGCATCCAAGGAGTCGTACGAGTCTATCATTTGTCGTCATCGGCAATGAACATACCACATACTGTTCTTTGCACATACCTCTAAAACAGTTTGCTTCGTACAACCACAACTTATTTCAACCACCTGATATCATGGCGATGGTTGAGGCGATCCGTGTAATGATTCACTCACTGAAGATGACCCGCTAGCCAGCATAGCCTTCAATAAATAAGATCGAAGGCAAATGGGCCGAGTCAATACCTATCCATGTATGGGCCTGAACTCTGGCAACCGTATGCTTCACATCCAGTAGGCTACTGGTGTGATCTACTTTGTTCCGTCTCCCAATTTCCAAGTCAATCGCACATCTTGCAAACACTGCGCCTCCATTTCTCGGCTCTACACGCTTCATTTCAAGTGGCGCGAAACCAACCCCATCCCCCCCCGGCGGCTTTCCCCTGGACTTTGAGGTCGGACCGAATCACAACATCATGCTTGTCGATGGAGGCTCCGTAGTGGGAGTGCAGGAGGGTGCCCGAGTTGCCCACCACCGCGCACGACCGCCAGCGGTAGCGTGACGCCACGGCAAGGGCGGATGGAGGCAGAGAGTGGGGGTACTGCAGCCCGGCCAATCCAAGGCGGGCGTAGTTCTCGCGCGTCACAAAGAGGTCCTTCAGAGGCACCCGATTGGCCGGGAGCTTGACAGGCAGGCGGTACAGGCTGGGGCGCTCCTGCTGCTCCCCAGAGCAATTCTGCAACAGAGGGGACGCAAACAAAACCCACCTCATAAACCTGCGAGAGCAATCCTATTCGTAGGTGCGAAGAACCACGGGTCACTCATCAACCGCACGCCGTTGCAACGGTTAGGACGGGACATGTCTCTTTGGATACATGGATCTATGTGTACTTGGACCTGGTACTCGGGGTTTTTGGGGAATCTTGTGCAGCGGAGGAGTTCAGCACAACTCAGCTGACACGGCTTCCCGCCCAGTGGGTGAAGGTCACGTCCCTATCCATTTACAAATGAACGGCAATCGTTTCGGAGACACTCGATCCAAGTCGACAGACCAGCCGATATCTGTTTAAAGAGCGTGTGCACGGTACGCCTCGCCTCCCTGTATGTTAAAGCGTGTTTGGACGCATCGCACCCCGATGCAGAAGGTGCTACGAAGTTGCGGGCCGTGACGTATAAGAGTCTTGGTCCCGAGCCAAAAGCAGCAGTCCATCTTGATCAAGCTGCCATGCAAAGTCCGCTTCGAGATAATACCATTTCTCACATTGACACACATCGTAACAGACACACGAATGAACTTGCGCACGGAGCAAGAGTTCTTAGGGGCGAGCACAGACATCTGGACCGACAGGGTGTGCTGTTGCTCTGGTGGAATATGTGCTACATGTGTCGCAAAGAAGGGATATCATTCCAGCAAGTCGCAGATGAACATTCACCTCGCGCACTTCGCTTTGATGCATCAAGCTTCGGCAGCAAGCCCGCAGCAGGAATGAGCACACCGGGATACAAAATGGATCCCCACAAACGCATTCATAGGTTCTCTGCAGTCGCTTAGTGACTGCCTGGATCGTTGGTTGAATTGATTGTTTTGATACGTGCACAACCTGAGGTGAAACTTGCAAAAGAGTGAGCGGAATTGCCGGGGCGGTAATCTTCATAGCGCCTTCACACACATAGCGAGTGGCTGTATATTTGTATAGCTCGAGTTCATTCAGCTGCCAGATCAGTGGTGGCTGATTTGCCAATGCGAACAGCCACACGCTATTGAAAGATCGTACTTCCGGGGCTGATTATGGATCACTAGCAGAGGCAAATGATTCCTTTCCTGAGTGTTAACACTGACCTTCAGAGTCATATCAAATTGCATCTGTGCATACAAGGCATCTAGCACGGGATGCGATTATTGGATCTTTTTCCTGGGATCCGTGATCAAAGTGCGTGCTTGTGGATAATGTAGTGGATACCTCCAAACATTACCATGAGAAATTTCCAAGCGTTATATATATTGAATTTTCGGTTGCTCAATTGAGGGTCCCAATTTTCCCCACATCTCACAATCCTACACAAGACACAATACACGAATGGTCAAATGCACAGGCTATGTTACACAGATCGCTTCCCATCAACAGCAAACAAATTCTAAATAATAAGCTATACACAACACCGAGAAACCTAGACACATGGCTCTATCAGTGCATGGTGAAGCTACCGAAAATGTCTGCATGAGAGCAAGGGTCAGATGAGCGAGCTGAAGTTGTGACATTTCTGCATTGCAAGATGGTTGTACTGAGACCCAGTCGTCAAATGGACGATTAGTATCTATCATAAAGAAACGAAACTCGGAATTCAATGCACGTGGTGAAGATTCTAAACAATTCAGGGTCCAATTCTGAATCTCTTGGCGTACCCAACCAGTAGCTTCAGTTGACTTGCTTCCATATGTTGGTTTACAACATGCATAACGTGCTGCATTTTCATATGGTGTGGTTCATTCTTTAGAACGTTTTGGCACATTTTCCCATGCCTGAATACATAAACAAAGCATCGTTGTGTATTTGCTGGAGAACTGAATACAGGGTGTACAACTGTTTGGATTCTCATATGGATTCATTCGGGACTCGAACATAAACGTAAATGAGAACCAGTATTGCAGATACAGTATTTTTCATTTTGGACAGCGTACGAAACATCTCATTGTAAATGAAATTTTCAATACTTGAGCTTGCAGCTTTCTCAACCCGATTTCTCTGTGGGTGCACTTGTAGTGTATCACTTGAGGAAATTCTAGTGGCAACATACCGCATTTGTGTCGCCAAACAATCAGACGAGTCTACTAAGCACGCTTCATAATCATATATATATTAGGCGAACGTTTTATACGTGTGTTTTTATTTCCAAGTGGCTGTGAACACGCCTGAGGGAGCGAAGTTAGCTTCAGCAGCCACGGGCGTGCCGAACGCGCAACCGGACGTGGCGGACGCAGCAACTCGCCGTGATCGTCCTCATCGTCGTCTGTCCCTTTGGCAGACCCGATCCCACCCGATATGTTGCCAGTTACTAGGCTGAATCCCATGGTGGCAGCAAGGTCGGGGTCCACCAAATCTTCTTCAGCGTCTAGCTCGGCGTCTTGCGCCACAAGCTCGATAGAACGCCAAAGCAAAAGCATGGACACTAGCAACACGCACCGCCACATATTTGGCGGGTTTATGTTGCTCTATATCATCAGCACGGCGCTCGACAGATGTTCAGGGTTGTTCTTATAGCACGTCTTCCCACGTGAGTATGCGTTAAAAAAACGAGACCAAAAACAACGACCCGTCACCTGGCTGTTGCAGGTACGAACACGAAACTCTTGGATCTGGAAACAAATGCACAAGGAGTTTGTTTCAGGGATTTGCGGTAGCAACCATCATTAATCTAACGTAACACCGATTATTTTCGTATTCCTACGTTTATTTAGATCAGTCAGTGAGCATCGAGCTATTCGTATGCTCACAGTCTACCCGATAGTTCAGGGAACATCGATCATTTTCGCATTACTTCGTTAACCCGGCCCTGGCTCAGGCAACATCCGTACATTCAGGATCCTCCCAGTTCACGATACATGGATCACATCCCAGGCACTTGGTCCACAAAGCATCGATAAATTTGAAATGGTCCTTATTTCCAAGCGCGATCATCTGATCACCTCCGACTCGTAGAGTGCAGACTGCATGAATTTGACGATCTCGACCATTTCAAGTACTTTGCCGTGGCGCAGTGGTTAGCCACCCTACCACAATCAATAAACGACCCGAGTGGCGCCGACAACGTAACCCTCTGGCTATATCTTTCTTCTTTGGATGGTCTTTACTCCCAAGACACGGCCACGATGTATCGATCCATTTCGATGTCCTTCCGCCTATCGCTACGATCCCAACTAGACGTTTCACGAGCTAGTGTGTGTGTGGCTTTGCCGCATGCCTGCAAAATCGAGTCTCGGTGGGTGCTCTTCGATTGGCAAGTGACGTTACCAACCGCCTAAACGATGATCATGATACTGGTGGTTCCATGTCCTTTATTTTGTTTTCAAACTACACCACTTGCCTGCACCAGTTCCTACATCAACCTTCATGAAGGGACACTGGTGGTCTAACCG
>NHOP01000884.1:0-12531 GCA_018697155.1 Pyramimonas parkeae | reverse complement strand
GCGCGATTCAGTTGACATGGCTCCCCGCCCTTGTGGTAAGGGTCATGTCCCCATATATATATATATATATATATTTCCTTGCTTTCTATATCCATCCCCAGTGCGAGAGATATGCTATACCTCAACTAACATACCTGAAAATTTATGCATCACAAAAATAAACTGCGATATTTCATGAACACAGCTATTCGATGGACAAATCGCAAAAAGCAAGTACAAATGTACACCTCACATGACATTCATATGCTGAAACGCTTGCAACTAGGTGGCATATTTTCAAGTGACAGACAGTGACACCTTTGGGATCTTATGTTCCTTTGACATATCCCAACGCATTGTGTATGTCATTAAAAATCAGCATATTTCACTCGAAGCGCATCGCAAGAACAAAATCCCGCAACTCACGCGCATGGAATACGCAGACTTGCAAGACGTTAATACCAGCCGATCCAACAATAGTTGAAGATAAACACACATTCGTTGGCAACGTGCAGAGCAGGACTCATAAAACATATATTGCCTACCTTTTTCCTGTTGATCATTGATAAGTGTAAGTACGTCAACAGGTGTAGCACGTAGTTACGACCAGGTCGTGCACGCCTGAAAAACGCGCACCTGGAATCAAATATTGAGCGCTGAAAGGCGCGTCTCACGTTCTGATCCAAAACAAGGTTCGCCTTGTGGTAAACATGGCTGGTACAACCACGATCTACACGATTCAAATTAAGAAACTTAGCGTGCACCACCACATCCATCTTGCTGGCTCCGCTATGCAAAAGGCGAGCGATGAGCAGCGAGGACGGTGGACCTCCGGCCTAATGGCCGTTCCAGGCTTTCCATGCTCATGTGGGCCTCAATGGTACTGTCCCCTTCATTCTCGATCTGCCTACGAGTCATGATGCCATCATTATGGTTGTCCTAATCGTTTGTCCTTCCAAGCTTCTGAAGCAATGTGAAATTTCTCGGGGTTTCGGCATCGGCCGATTTCACTCTTGGGAGCGGAAATCTGTCAAAAGTGCCATAATATCGTCGTTGATTGGTGCAGAACTTGTGGCGCGCATGTCGATCCATCCCGGTGGCACGTCGTGGCATTGCGCAGTGTATGTTGCATCCGATATGGATGGGCACTGCTTCCGGTGATGATTTCAGAGGCCATGCTGGCTGGTGGGTGCACAAAGGCATGCACTGGCAAGTGCACAAAACCACATGAAACTAAACCACACTAAACAGTCAGCTTGAAAACTGGTGTTTGCAGATTAAAATGTTGCTGTTTGAACACCGAAGGAATTTGGGTTGGTGCCTGGCGTCCAAGGGGCGTCACCAGTGTCCCCGGAACGCAAGTTTTCCTATCGCCGGCTAAGCTTATTTCGTCGCAACTACATTCCTTGCGTATCCTGAAGCGAATTACGCAGTTTTCAAATCTCGCATACGGATACGGCAATGAATGTTGATGTGCCGGTTGGAGCTAGGTTATCGGGAAGACCCTGTCCTATTCGCAGGCAATTAAAATCGCCGCCCGATGCCGCATCTCCAATTCATGTAAAATTCGATGTTGAACACCGCCAACCCGTTGAGCGAGGACATGGCGGTCTTGCATCGTTGTTTGATGCTTCGATACATACATTTCTGGTTGGCATTATTATTAATCCAACTCCACTTGCGTTTTGGGAACAGCTAGTTCCTTTCGGAAATCACGAGCTCAATCCTTGCATTTACCGCGTTCCGAGAACGAGTCCAGCGATCGTGGGAAAACATGTACAAGGGAACGGCAATCAAAATAGACACCGATGTGAGCAATGAAAAATGAACGAAGTCGATAGTCGATGGACGCATAATGCAGACCAAATCGTTTGTTGTGTGGATTCCTTCACTTATTCAGTCCAACTGGTCCTTTGCACAGGCTCCCGTAGTGCTTTCCTCATAATCCGCGTATTGCATAAGCACCCCTTCTGCATTCCAACTAGTCTATTGACTGTACTCCTCTCATACTTTCCAGCTCGTCCATCGTATGAACTCCTCTGATACAGTCGGGCTCGTCCATTGCATCTACTCGCCTCACCGTTCCAACTCTATATTATATCACGTACTCAAATGAACTCCAATAGGTAAATTGTATGCATGCAATTAGCTGATCCACTACAACTCGGTGTTCAGAACGAACTCCCCAAATGCATCCCACATCGTGTCAAGTGAAACCCCACACTTTTATCAACCGTCAATTGCCTGAACTCCCCCTATAGATGTCAACTCGTCAATGGTATCAACGTTTCAGACGCGTCACAACTCGTCTGTTGTCTGACCCCACCTACTGCTTCCCAGTTTTCAATTGCATTCACTTTGCCAAGTCATTGCATCTGGTGTATTTTATGAACTCCTCCGACGCATTCCTGTTCGTCCATTTCATGAACTCCCACGATGGTTTCCATCGCATCAACTCCCCTGATGCATTCCGATTCGTCCATGTCGTATAGCCCTAGTTGGTAGGGCGACGACTCTTGCCTGGGAGGTCCTAGGTTCGAACCCCGACATTGAACTGCCTTGGCTCACGATTTCGCAATATGAAGCCACGCTGGCTGGCGGGTCATCTTCGGTTAGCGAGTGATCATGCCAACCGCCCAAACAACTGCCTGGAGACTGGTGGTTCCAAAGTTAAATTCGCCCATTTCATGAACATCCTTGATGCATGCCTACCAACTCGATTTTTGTCCATCCCGATCATCTACGGCAATACTCACCGAAATGCATTGCCGAAATTCTCGGGTTCCGAAGAGCAGGAGGTCGTTCCGGCGGTGGTTGACTTTCATCACACATGCCCATATCTACTCATCGAGCACCAGCTTGTTCGTAGGTGTGGCTCCATACCTATTTTCAAAATCATTGTCCGCGCCTACTTGAGGCGGTACGGGAAGAAAAGCGGTGACGTCTGAGCACTCACGATAAGGTGCTATGCCTGGCAAGATTCACTATTCCCTTATGAAGCATAAGATTTTTTCATCCGAGGTGAAACATGCAACGCGCGTACCCTTGATATCGCTCGTTTCGTGGACACGGTTCCTTATGTAGCAACTTCAAGCACCTATAATGCGAGTAAACAGACGAACTTGCTTCACGTTGACACATGTTTGAGTTACGCAATATGCAGTTAGAATGAACAATCATAACATAGGTAACATCATTCTCACTTTCGCTCTTGCAGTGTGACGATAGCGGGTATGCGGATTCGTCACGAGTGCTGACTTCGTGCAAATAACGGAAAGGCGTTGGCAAACATATGTATCCAGAGAGGTTTTCATCTGCATTATGATGTGCAAGTTGTTCAAATTAGTTGATGATTTGTTGGAAACCAGTTTTGCATTGGTTTACCCTGAAAATACGTCCGCACTGTGATTTATATTGGAGTTTTGTGGGCTACTTCTGAAATGGACACTGTGTGGCTCGTCAACACGTTGTTTCGGTAAACGCCGCCCCTACAGGTGCAGAAGTGACCGGTGGGACATATTTGAATTGTTTTATATCTGTTTTTCTCTCATTGTGATGGCTGTTGTGTCTGGGATTTTTTGGGTGTGCCTTAGCTTCCCAGTTGCTTTGGGAGTTATGCTTTGGAACCTGTTTTACCCAGTGCTTGATTAGACAAATGGTATGGTTGCTTGCTGGTTGCTTTGCTATCATCGCCCAATTGGAATGCTCAAACTTTCAAAGAGTGGTGAAATTATCCAACAGAATGAACCCTGCAACCTTAGGGGTTTTGGTGGAAGGTCCAATTGGGACGTGACCTGGAATTGCAGTTTAGTGTTGCGTAACACGACAAACTTTAGGGTGCAGTGGGATGCGGTATTGTGATTTGACTAAAGGACATCACCATAGGTTTCAATTCTGAAAGTGTTTCATACTCTTTTCTGGCGTCCAGTCCTATGAATCAACAGAATGTATGTTGGAGTTCATGTTGTTTGGACTCTTGCACGTTTTTTCGTGCCATGGATTTCCGAGCAGTGTTATACATGTGTCTGAAGAACCAATAGTTACATTCAATCATTGACTTCAGGAGTTCCGAGGGTAAATCCATCAATCGTTTCCATCTGCTGCTGTGCAACTGTGTTCGGGAACAAACACCGACACGAAGAGTTGTTGAATCAAATCAAACTTGTATGCTGCAAGGTGAGCCATCCCCCAATTTGTGTGGTAGCTGACCGTGATGTTATGTGTGCAGGCTCAATGTATGGGGCGCAATTGCAAGACGAGGCTTACAAAAAGCAATTGAGAGAGGAGCGCCAGGTTCTTGTGCTTATTTTACATTTGATAGTACATTAATTGAGTTCATACTGATGCGGCATTTTTGTCGTGAACAGCCAGAAGATTCTGTTGTCATGGGCTTAGCTCGCGCATGAAAACACATGCCATCCCTGGGAACATCCTACATGTTAAGTCCCTGGACAAACTGGTGCATTTGAAGAAAGCCTTCTTGGTTTTCGCCATATAGGCACGAACCAGGGTGCATCTAGTCTCTTCCCTCGACGAGGAGATGGAGAATTGTTCGTCGTTTATATGCTCTTCTTGTTACAACCCATATCCTTTTGTAGTTTGTTCGTCTATCATGCCTGGATACAATCACTTGCTTTTGGAAGTGTTTCGGGTCATTTAGGTTGTACATGTGGTCTTCTTTGCCGATAATTTTGTGCCTTGATTCACAGTCACCACTTTGTTTACGCAGTCCACATATTTTTCTCTGAGCTGCCTGCTCCAGTCAAGATTAAACATGAGTGTGTGTATGGCTTTCAGACACTTTCCCAGTCTCGTTCTGAAGCATAATTTAGCGAGTCTCCTAGGATGCGTATGGAAAGCAGTTTGAGGTGTGTGCGCAGGCGGAATACAACCGTTTCTTGCAGCAGAAGGAAGGGAGGGGGGGGCGCGCAGCATATAGGGCACGGGCAGGAGATGCCATCCCCAGCGTGGACCCTTACTTCATGGAGCCACATGTGCGTATTGCCCGATTGATGCATGTGCACGCATGCACACAACAGGACTTTGATTGCAAGGGTCTGTCGTCAAACTGAGGGCCCGTAGCAATATTTCCGATGATCTGCTCTAGATTTGCAACGGAGACAATGTTTCATGCCCTGAAATCATAATCTCTTCACGCATAAGCGGATTCTGTGCTCTTCGTTATCAGACAAAATGGATCTGCCATATGCTCTACTACCGCCAGAGAATGGCAATAGAAAGTTTGGCCGGCATTTTGTCTGAGGAGTGCAACATAGACTGCTAGCGCACACCTTCACGCTTGACATCCGGCGCAATATTGCGTTCCAAATAGAGCAGCGTCATTGAGTGCACTATGTGCCCCAGTATAACCTGCGTTGCTTGTATTCGAGCCCCAGCAGCAAAACTGTATGTCATGCGCGCCTGTTTGGATTGCCCTTGCAGTGCTTGACTGAACGGCATGTTGCGGGAATATTGTCGCAGAATGTAGAGCCGCGCAAATTTGGACACGGGCAGAACTTGAAGCAAATGTTTTGGGGCAACGAGGTGAGAGGCCGGCCGTGGAAACTTTTGTCAACGTTCACGATAGGATGTCTCTGGATCAGCACAAATATTTGCACCCTCTACGCAATTTTGTCGCAATTTAAGTTGCTACGAAATAATTTGGATTCTCCTCGTGTATTGACACATCATGCGCCCGTGTAAATTACAACTTGCAAGTGTCGACGCATGAACTGATTGTATTTTCCGCAGGCCGATTCTTGTGTGTAGGCGACGCAATGTGCGATAATCTTGCATGGTCTCGAAGTTGACGTTATGTCCTCTGCAGCTCCGCACGGTTCGGTTAGCATCTGCACATTCTTGCAAGGGCATGGCAATTTTTGCAACAGCCTGGGGGTCTGCCGTCACGACCGTGACATGTGTGGAATACACTGGTGAAAGTCAACAACGTGCATGATGGATTGTATTTGTTGTTGTTCTTGATTTTCGGAAATGTTTCGTGAATATTGCGCTTGAAGAAATCAAGCAAAATGTTCGTCACCAGCACACCGAGTTCTGTGCTTAGCTAACTGTGCACGGCGAAACAGCTCCAACAAGCACATCAGATCACTAGAGGTACAGCAGCGCCCTCTATCGTGGTGCATCGGCACGATTCAAATTCCGGATACTGAGAGCGATAACGTCTGACGGCAATGCTTTTGTGCGGCTGCGAATGCAACACAGAACAATGCTGACAGTAAGAAGAAAGCGTACCAAGAGGAGCTCCAGCGGCAGATTCGCGAGAAACAGGTATCTCCGCGTCTGTGTCCGTACATGCTGCTCTTGTGCAGACCATGTCAAGGTGAAGGCTCTTGACCTTGACATGTTCCACACATGGGCAGTTTATTTTTCTCCGTATTATCCAAGAACAAAGGCAATAATATCATGGACATTGACCTATGATATGTCATGGTCAGTTTATGCGCTAGAATTCAGTTTGTTGGTGGTACAATTCTGCTAACTACTGAAGGTCCAGGCATCGGATGCTCTCAAGTGATCACATGTGCTTGGACGGAACCCCTAGAACCTTTGGCTCCAATTTCCGTACCATCGCCGTACTTCCTGAGTTTCAGTTTAGGCGGTCACACATGGTGCAGGTTAGACTTTTGTTTGCTCCCCTTGTGGCTTGCCTGGTTCTCTCGATCGCCATATTGGTGTGAAGAGTGGTACATTCCTATGTTGAATGCATGCCAGAGTACATGCCGACGAGGTACACTGCCAGGAGCATTGTGGAGTGAATCACTGGCATAGGTGTCACCTTGGCAAACGAAATAAGTTGGCGATGAACACTTACTAGAACGTTTTGCTTTCCAAGCCAGAATTTGATGCCATCGTCAGATGTTCCAAGAACTTTTGAAAATGGATCTTGTGGTCCCCGCCCAGCCTTTCATCCTGTGCCTAAAACATGGAGTCTATATTCGGGAGCTCCATGTACAGCATGGTGTGTGCCTTGTGTATGTTTTGATTGCTCTACTTTCATAATTTCCATGATTCTGAGTGTTTTTATTCCACCTGCGCTACCCTTACTTCGCCGCCCTGGTTTTAAGCAGGAGCGCGTGCACAGGGAGAAGGAGGAGGAGCGCAGGCTGGCCCGCGAGCAGGTGCGCGACTTTGAATGCAAACAACTGTGATTTTTCCCCTGAGTCCAACCCATCCTTGCCACGAACTTCCCGAAAGCGTCAATCATCAGCAGCTATTTTGTTGGTTGAGGCACCTTCTCACGGCGAACTGGGTCTGGCCACCACAGCAATTGAATAATAATGATAGTGAACCCCTTTCACTATTGGTTCGGGGCTAAGCCCCAGCCACGGGTGCTGCCCCTGCCCGAATTGAATGAGCCCTGCAGACAGATGCTGGATGAATGTCCGGCCCTAGGGGGAAGAAGTCGCGTTGACCAAGGGCTCACCCTAGTTGGAAGCTGTCAACACATCATTCTTTCAAACAGTGTACCGAGTCACTCGCACTTACGAAACACGATCATTGCCTTCTACGTTTCTGCCCGCATACCTGACTCCGTCCTGTAACGTGGGAAGCTGGGATAATCGAAGCATGTAAGTTTCACATTGGCGATGTTGCACCTTCAATAAGCGTGGAATGGAGATGCTTACATACCGTTATAATCATGGACCGTAAGTCCCTTGGGGTGCGTTGCGATGTCCGTACAGTCTCGAACGTTCCACCTTGGATCCAGTCCGAGATCCCATCATCAAGTTTTTGTGAGGGTGTACACCTTCAGGGTTGTGTTTTTGCTCGTTTATTGAAAACAGTTTATTTTCAGAGGGAGCTCCAGCTTACAACATTTTGCACTTCTGATATGTGTCTACAGTTCCTCATGTGCAGAGAAGTAGCAAGTGAGCCGTTCGGTGTATTGCGCGACGTGTCTCTACCATCTCTACACATTGCATATGCTTGTGATTCGGCATGCGATCCCAGTGGTATTTAAAACGCTTTCCGCTGAGATCGTTGTGCTCATGGAATGGATCTTGTCATGCATTCGCAAATCGCGCCCTCCATGCTATGGACGCGTGAAACACAATCCATGTGCGCTGTATGGAAAGCGATGTCAACTCAGTCACAAACTGAACTGCACCACTGCATAAGGTCGCCCTGCATATTCGTGTACCAGGTCAATCGCACATATCCTAGTAACCAAGGAGATGTATCTCTCCCCATTCAAGCGCTTGTTCACAAAACCGACCATCAGTTTTGCCTTGCTAAAGCTCTGATTGATGACGAGTGGTTTCATTTTCAAACTCACACATGCAGGGATGAAGCGCCACTTGGGAAGCCAAATTAATTTCATTCTCTTTTCCATCCTCTGCCTTTTTTTCTACACCGCTGGTAAACGTCTGCTTGCATAATTGGCCATCCCAATTGACCGAGCGGTTGCTTTACAATTAGCAGATTCAACGAAACACTAGATGAATGCTCCCAATTTTCAGGTATTGGGAACGCAGCGCAGTCTAGATCATGCAGTTTGAAGAAGCCTGTTGCTCAATTCAGACTGTTGATTCCGCTATCCGCATTCTCGTGGGATGAGTAGAGGTTTCGAGTTATCCATGGGGTGCATGCAGGTTTGCACACCACGGGTTCTTTTCCATGCATGGCAGGCCTGCTTCGAGGCGTTAGTGTGGCCAATTTCTACACGAGAATTTCAGGTTTAACAGACACAAGTTTGGACTTTCACGGCCGGGATCATATGGACCCAGCGCTCAGGGACGTGTTCTGATTGGACGGCGGTGGTGAGGGATGTGTGTGAGGCAGCAGCAGCAACTTGCGCGCGACGGATTTGCAGGAGTGCCTGGGATTGGCCTGGGCGAACATATGGGCAGCCTGGACAACTACGCCCCAAGCCCGGGCAAGGTGAGCTCAATATGTATTTTCAAGCAACCAGCAATTTGGCAATTATTGGACGATTGAACGATCTGTCACAGTATTGAAGATGACTCGCCAGCCAACTTGACGTTTGTGACATTATCGGCCGAGGTAGCACCCACCCTACTGGGGTTTGAACTTGGGTAGGCAACATATCCTGCCAGCTCGGTACCATCTAGGCCACCAGATGGAATGAATATCTCCTGCATCTATTGCATAAGCACAGGTTCGATTTTGCAGTGCAAGCGGAGCACGTCTGATACAATATATCGCATTTTAGGTCAACCACGCGTCTTTGGGAACACACGCAGGATGGAGTGCAACGCAGCAGAACGGGAACAACAAACGTATTGCCTCTCAGTCGATGGGAAAGTTGCTTGTTTTAACTTGCATGTTTTGTTTCCTGCGTTTATCAAAATGTGAATACTATCCATATGGTGTGAATGAACATTGATTTTTGCATCTAAGAAGCTGGAGCAGCATGCTTGATTGCTTGATTACAACTGTGAAGAAATCTTCGGAGGTGTACCAAGAAGGCTAGCTTTCGGGCTGGGAACCAACTGCAAATGAAACACATAAACAGTTTGTTGCTTGTGCATGTTTGCAGATCAGCAGACTATCCTGATGAGGATGGATTGATATGTTGTTGATGAACCACGCAACCTGTGTGTGTACGCAATACACTGGTTTTGAAGGGTACCCAGTGCCCTGATAGAACTTAGCAGGCGATTCTGTCGACACGGCTCTCCGCCCTTTGGGTCTTGTCCCCCTGATGAATATTATGCACATTTGTACAGGTGGTTGATTATGAGATGGGCATGAGAGCTCTCTACTGATGCGCGTGTCTACAAAGCTAGCATGCACGAAACAGGATCTTCATGATCCTCAATTATCCCTTTGGAACCACGATTTGAACAGACCGGGCCGCGGTACTTTACAGACTTTACTTGGCGGAACTTGAGTGAACCAGAATCATATGGGCGATTTGTACTTTCATTGCATATAAGGAAGTGGTACGTTGCTATTTCGTACTGCCGTACCATTCATCACGATCTCGATGATTTTGTGAGTTTTCACCAACAATAGCGTTCCACCTGTTGACTTGGCGTATTATTGAGAAAAGGGGCAATGCCTTTGAGGAGCGCGTCCTCCGAAGATCCACCCCAATCATTGTCCGCAACAGGCACTTGAATCGAGCTGTTTCAGAAACTGCTCACCAGTCGTACGACCCCGACTCTTGCTGAGCGTAGCGGCATCACCAATTGGCGGTTGATTGCATAACCGGAATGATCTATATCGAACCCGATAGCATGGCGTTTGTTGGATATGGCTGGAAATTTATCATCTCCAGGACTTGAACTGGAATCCTACTGACTAGACCATTTTCATCTGAAGCCCTGCCCAGGTGCGCGGCGCGTCTCTAGCTCGCGCACCTAGCCTACATCGCCTCCTCTCAGACGCACATCGACCGGCTAGCTTGTTTTGAACATGCTGACGTGCAGCGGGTGGTGCCTCCAGGGGTACAGTGGCTATCCCGAGGATGCCCATCTCAACTTTGTAGGCGCTGCGCCGGCCCCCCCTGAAGCACACTCACGCTACCACGAGAATCCGCCGTCCAGTTACGACGTGCCCCACTCTCATCACGCTGGGTACGGAGCCCCCCAGCCTGGCCCTCCGCATGTGGGGGGAGGGCGCCACGCCGCCGCAGACGCTGCGATGCGCTTCCCGCCTCAGTGGGGCCCACCTCCAGAGGGCGCCCTCAGACCTCCGCCCCATATGGTGTGTGATGTGCCCATGGTGTTGTGTTAATCGTTGAAATCGGTTGTTGCTTGTATTTGTGGCATTGTTTGTCTCCGCGCTCGGCCTGGTAGGAACGATCTCCCGCCAACGCTGCAGGGGATGTGCAGTTGAGGAACCTTAGTTTTGAAGCAGATGGAAACGCTAGTGGTTCATGCATTGCTCTGCCATGGTAGTGAGCCTCTCCCAGATGACCCATCAACAACGCAAATGCATCAAAGGAATTCGATCGATTACTGAGGGATGTTGTTGTTTTGTGCCTTTGAGGTCAACGAACGCAATACATCTGGCTTGGGACTTGAGTAGCGTCTGCACACTCTAGATATATTTTTCCGTTAGCGACGCAGATAGTGGTACGCGGATTGTGCAAGGCGCACACACCTACAAAAGCGTTTTCACCTGTGTGTCTGTGTGTGCATTGATCGAGGTTATCGCCCATACGCATCGCGTTTTTGCAGTTGCGGGTATTTCGCTTTGAGGTACAACAATCAACCACCAGCTCAACCTGTTGCAGCTCAAGTCTCTCTGGACCAATTTTCCTTGTTAATTAGTTGAGGATCGCGCATCTTGATGGGGCATGCTACCATTGAAGCGTAGCATTGTCACGCCAAGCATTTCTGTCATATTCAAGTGTGCATGCCGCGACACAAACTGGACCAGTTGCTGTTCATACATTGATTCCATTCAACCAGTATGAATTATATGTCACTTTAGTGAGCCTGTGTATGACATCCCTGATTTGCCTGTTCATAGTAATCAAGTGTTCAACGAATGAATTCCAACCCAAATCGCAATAGGTCTTTGAAAGCATCCTTCCGCGTGTGGGCTGAGACAATCTTGCGCCAGCATTACTGCAAATGCTCTTCGGAAAAAAATGTTGATCAGTACGTGCATGTACTTTTAGATGAAGGTTTGTTGGAGGAATTGTCCTTGTCTCACAGATGGATGCATATCCTGGAGCCCCCGTGAAGAATGTGCAACATCACGGAGCCCTGCAAAGCATGCACGGTGGCCGAATCTCCAAGGAAGCCCACAATCTGGTATGCACACTCAGTTCTAAACCTGGCGATACAAGTGCTCTCTGGGTCTTGCAAGGGGTGCAGTGCCCATTCACCACATGGGAGCTGTGACAACCCAAAGAATGTTACACAAGCAAACAACGATTTCAGTGGCACCGTGCATTGACTCTTCGGATTGGAAATCCTCTCATGTCGACTGACTTTTGGACAGGAGTGCAGATAGGAACACATCATGGAAACTCGTGCCACGTGCCTCTTGTCTCGCTTCCACTCCAAACGTCGAGGAGATTGAATGGATTTGCACCCTTTTCTGGTTCATCCTTCATTTCCTCCATGCGCGATTGTTCGAGCACCCATTGCGATGCGCGTCTTCCGGTGCATGTGCTACCTCTCCGCCAGATCTGCCAACATGCAGATTCCCACTTGCCATTGGCATCTCCCAAGGGAATTTCGTGAGGCCTGCTCCCCTAAGTCTTTGCTCCTGACAAGGCGGCGGACAGATGCTTTTTTCATGCTCATTGCACTCTTCCATGTGTCATGAGCTGGTGGGTATGTATTTGTGATATTCAGCTTCCTCCCACTCCAACACAGTATTTCCGCGTCCACCCTGCCGGCGCGTCCCTCCATCCCTCAGGCAGCGTGGCGGAAGGCGGCGTACGCGCACGAGCTGGAGGCTCAGATTCAGGACAAAGCGCGGCGCAAGCAGGAGGAGAAGGAGCAGCTGCGGCAGCGGGAGCTGCGGGAGGAGCAGGAGCTGGCGGCGTACAACCCGTTTGGGAGGGGCGGGGGGGGAGCTCCCATGAAGGACGGCGAAGGTGCAGTC
>NHOP01000883.1:0-12546 GCA_018697155.1 Pyramimonas parkeae | reverse complement strand
CTAGTAAGGCTAGTAATGTGCGATAGGAATTACTCTGTATAGCATGTAGGAGTTTATAGTACTCACGGTATGTAGCATTGTGGATATGTGAATCGATAGACATCTACACATTGTACCGGATAAATGTAAGTAATATTGTGCAATGCTATTGGTCGGCCAGCTTTTTATTGCTTCGACCAGTGGCAGTGCACGTCACTGTTGGACAACTTAGCCCTCTCCACCCCTGCGAGTCCACCTTTGTGAATAATAGGACATCCGTTGTCCTGCTTGCGTAGGTGGACTAAATTGCCAGGGTGCACGAGAGGGCTAAGCTGTTCAACCGTGACGTGAATTGCCACCGGTCGACGCTATAATAAGCTGGTCGACCAATAGCAATGCACAATGTCACTCACATTTATCCGGTACAATGTGTAGATGTCTATCGATTCACATATCCAAAGTGCTGCATACCATAGCAACTCTTAGATGCTATACAGAGTAATTGCTATCGCACAATACTAGCCTCTACTGGATACTTCTAATACCATGACACACCACCTAGCATGGTGGATATGTCGAGGAGAATCATCGTGGAAATTTTGCTCGAACTCCTCAAGTTTTGTGTGTTATGCATTTGCACCACCTACTCCGTTGAGTGCGCACTTGTGTGCCTAGAATCTCATATTTGGTGTACCATCATCTATTGCACCACCTAGCCCATCCTTGCTATTTTTGTGTTCAGAGGAAAGGGCAAACTACCCGCTAAAACTTCCTAAGTTGCCTACACTTCTTCTTGAATACGCATTTCTTTGGGCATAATGCTAGATGTCACCACCTAATGCGGCACTAGGAAGAACTCGGAACTTGCCAATACAATCTAGAAATGTTGCCGTGGTATGATGTTTTCGTGTGCATCCCGCACAGGTCAACAACAAAAGGAAAGCTTGGCGGCGGAGATTTCCCGTCCCTCCGGATTCCATATCTCTGACAGCCTTGAGGAGTCTTACATCCAAGTTGTTGAGAAAAATCATAGCCATTTCGAAAATAATCTGTTTGTTGAATCCGTCGCAACATCACGCAGTTCCTCCACTTCACTGTTTCACCATCGCATCATCTCAATGTTTGCTTATTGCGCCTTGGTCATCGTCAACGCGGCGCGAAGTCGAATCTTCCACAACATGGTCGAATCCGTGGCAATAAGATATTTGTTCGCCAGGTTGTGCGAATGGAATATGTGCGCAACATCTTTGATGCCGGTCACTCTTGGACGTGGCGCAAGAAAAGCTCGTCCTTGGCGTCAGGAGAATGTCCTGCACTCGCGGGTCTCACTTGGCGGCCAAACAGGGTCGGCAGTCAAACCTCATATTTGTCTTCGTTGACAAAAGTTGCAGTACATTCAAATGAAAAAAAATAAACGATTCCTCGCAATCACTCACATTCCATGTCTATGCAGGCAACCCCATCCAGCTTACCCACGCAAAGGGTTAATACGTACCACCCGATGGCACGTAGACCATGAACGAATCTCCACTGCAACACCACGCTCCGCAACGCGGACCGCCAGTGTTTTCAGAATCACGCGGCATGCTGACAGAATATGTGTCCATTAGTGGCGTGTAAGGCCCATAACTTGTGAATAATAGGACACCGGCTGTCCCGCCCGCGTAGGTGGACTACATTGTAGGGGTGCACGGTAGGGCTAAGCTGTTCAATAGTGACGTGCATTGCCACATGTCAACGCAATAATCAGCTGGCCGACCAATAGCAATGCACAATATTTCTCACATTTATCCGGTACAATATGTAGATGTCTATCGATTCACACATCCACACTGCTACATACCTTGAGCAGTGTAAACTACTATATGTTGTACAAAGTAATTGCGATCGCACATTACCAACCTCTACTAGATATTTCTAGTATTATGACAACCTGCGCAAGCGGGACAAACAGTATCCCCTCAACAAGAAACTCGAAAGCTTCTCAGTTGTTCCAAACAATTGTGCCAACAAAATTCATTGCGCGCTCAACGGCATCAATCTCTTGTGGGCGCTTTTCTTGCGCGCATGCACACATCGTTGTCAAGATTTCGCCTTGGATTGGCGCCCACGTCGGTGATCCACAACCGCCCCACCAACCCCACAGTTCGAGCCGCATGCACACACTGCATTCAAGATTTTCCCGCTTCGACATATTCCCACCGGTTTCCTTGGCAGGCTTTGTTCAAGAGCTTTTGCCGCGGGCTGTGTGGGCGGATGGCAAGGAAGTAGGTGGCGCGCCGCGGGGCGCGTGGGGCGGGAGGTGCTGGGCCTCGTTAACCTAGCGTTTGTGTTGGCGGCCTGCGGGGCGCAATCGCATGGCGCTCTGCTCCTCACGCCGGGCTTTTGGTGCGGGGCAGGCGCCCTAGCCCTAGCCTCGGGAGGTGAGGTTGTGTTGCGCATGCGGGACGCCCGTGGAGCCCTGGACTTTGCCCGCGACGGATTCAACGCCGCTGCCGCCTTGTCCGCCGCCTTGTCGGTCGCCGCGGGGGCCTGGCTCGCGTGGGGGCTCGCGCGCCAAGGTGATTCGGGTTGAGAAGAGTGGAGTTTGTGTTTAGCTTCATCCGTGTGTTCACCTGGAACGGAGGAAAGGAGAACGTCCGGCGAAAGTTGTTTGGCTTCGGGTGAAGCTTTGCGATTAAACTAAAGGAAGCGTTGCTTTTGGACGACGTTGCTGCGGATGACGTGAACTGGAATGGGTATCGTTTACCCACCAAATCTTCTGCAGGCTGCTTAGGCGATTGGCAGAATGACTCGTTGATTGGAGACAAGTAATCAGCCAGTATGGCCTTTTGATGAATTGCTGGCTTGGGCAGAAACCTTTCGAGCCAGATATTGATCTGGGACTCCCATACAATCAAGGGAAGATACTGACAACCTATCGATTAGGACAACCTAATGGTGGAAATGGGATGTGAACGATTAGTTTAACAAGCAATTTCCTAAACCAATTCTTGTCAAGATCAAAACCTATGCATCCTTATAGCACGACCCGGATGCATCCTTTCTGAAATGATGGATTGAAATGCTCGCTTCTGTGGTGATGTTGCGTCCATGATCTTTGAACATCAGAAATTGTTTTTGTTAACACGAGGATACAGGCCGGCCATGTTTTGAGACAAGTTCCTTTTCATCGGGCTATTTTAGAAACAGATCCTTGTTGCGCTTGTTGTTGACGCCTGGATTCACCTCAAAGAAGAGATACATTGACACACCTGCCAACGATTCCCGATTCCGCCTTCTAGCACCACCATGATTCCACCTTGCGCACCGGGAGGTAGGGATGGATTTCTGTTTCGCAACGTTCTGTACTTCTATCCAACGCAAGCCATCAATAGTTCCACAGCTACATGGCGTAATCCCGGGCATGGCTATACTTATGCAGGGGGGGCGTATTGGAACGAGGAAGCAGACGCACACGGCAGTGTTCGAGTGCGACATGGGGCTGGGGTGATGATGTTGGTAGCCCGCCTTGTAGACACACTCCGGCCTTTGCATCGCATCCCTTACTTTCGCAACGTGCTCTACTCCAGCTTCGCCGTGCTGCCGACCGTGTACGGCCAGGTGGGTGCACTTTCACGAATAGTGTTACAACCAATTTGCATTTTCATTGGACCACCAGATGTCTTGGTGATTGTTAAGGTGATCGAAGTTTATCGCTTGCAAATCGAAGGAGGTTCGCCCATCAGCGCAGCCTTTTGGTATATCTCTGGCCGAGAGAATCTCACCTATGTAAGCGATTGAACCCAGGACTCAGAAAAACAAGCCGAAGTCGACGCCGTTCATTTGCAACTGTCCAACATAGGCTATCACTATGCGGGAATTCTATATGCCTGCCATTGCGTTATTTCGCCCTTATGGTGGATTCCGCACTAGCCTTGCTCGCTTTGTGCAGCTATTCATGGAGTTTTGGTAGGTGTTTTGGGGAGCAAAATTAGGGTGCAAGTTGACCAAGAATAGATTGCATCATATCAATGTGCATTTGACATATTGCAACATGTATTGATGAATTTGAGTCAATTGAATTTTCTTGGTTTCCGTTTTCGCTTACGGTTTGCTCAGTACATAAAAGCAATTGTGTACAGTGTCAGGTGTATGCGCATGCACATTTCAACCTTGGGAATGTACAGGATCATGTCTTTTGGTGGTGTATGATCAACTGCGCTTACAGGCGGGTTAGTGAGAATGTTGACAACGCGGTGTTGTCAATCGCCGAAAAACGATTTATTTTAACAATGTAAGGACCGTAGCCACACGCACATTGTGCAAATTCTCCATTGTTGGGCCGAAACATTGACAGCGGATCCAATGAGCTGATTACTTCACAACAGCGTGTTCACGAAGCAGCCTTTTGTGTGTTGGGTTGCGTTCTGTGCAAGTATTTTTTCTGAAACTCCCGCATTGTTGATCGCAAAGATCAATGTTTCCTGCGCTTCCCTCGTCTTGTTGACCATTGTGCATACATGGATTTCTTATTACGTCACTCAGTTCAAGCTGTTTCTGTTTCTTCTGGTCAGGCGGTGGTGATATACACCATGTTTCATGTGGCAGCCTTCCTGGGCCTCTTTCTTTGGGGCTCTAGGGACGTGCCCGACGACAAATTTGCAGGGCATGCACCACATTACCACAAGCTCCGTTTCGGCACCTACTTTGACTCGCTGGTGACACTGTTTCAAGTGCTCGTGGTAAACAACTGGCAGGTAAGAGTGTGCAATGGATGTCCTGTGTTGTGTATGTGCAATAGCTACTGTGCTTTGCCACACACCCACACCATCAATATCAACACATGTGCTGCTATCAACGCCGACACCAACAATTTGACAATCGAATCATTACCAGCTGTATGGAGATCAGTCTCACCTGTCCATCGTCAAGTGCTGATATATTTCATGTTCTTCATAAATACACTGAGGATGTGTTGATGGATATGACGCAAAATGCTGATTTTTGCAGTGTTGATGATATGCTATGCAAAGTGCAGTGTTAATATCTCCAGTATTGATATCTACAGATTATTCCATCCTTGTTGTGGTGAAACAGCACATTTGCATTGCATTAATTGCATATGAATTTTGTACCTCTCGATCTGCAGGTCATCGCCAGCGGGTATGTGAGCGTATACGGCAGCTACGTATACGTTTACTTCATTGGATTCAACTTGCTAGTAGTGACGCTGGCAGCGAACATCTTCACAGCATTCTTCGTGAACGCATTTATGGTGAAGTTCGAAGAGAACCCCAAGCATCCTGAAGACGAGTCGAAGGGCATGGGGTTGGATGGAGCCGTGCAGGGTGGCGCAAAAAAGGTGCTCTCCCAACAACCAGAGTTATTTCTTCCTGGCTCAGATTGCCAGCAATTTTGCAATAAACACCTGAACACTTGAAGCAATCAGATCACTTTGGACGCTAGCAACAAATCCGTTGCATGGCAGCCACCTTCAAGCCCATGGAATTAGCTGTTGGTGTGACACAAGTTGCAAGCGCAATAAGATGAGGCTTCAGATATTCGAAATTCCTCTACTTTACTTTGGTACAGAACCTGGCATACGGCAGCCATTTTTGTGTTAGGTTTTTTTCTTTTGGGTTTACAACAGTACCGGAGTATGTGATCAAGTTGTCAGCCTTTGCCATACGTTGTTTCCAATCACAGTGCGTTATTACGGAACCACAGCAGGTTCCGTAACCACAACCAACTTTGTTTTCATAGTTTGTGATCATTGACTGCACTGTACATTTTCCGTGCATGGTAAGTATGAACCAACTCAGCGTGTAGAAGGTATGCAAGTTGTTGATAAAGGTTTCGTTCGTTTTGATTGAGCGTGAAGTGTGTAATTTAGCAATTGTAGAAATGAGGTCCACTTGTGCAACCCTTTTGGCTAATTTTACTATGGTAACGATGCATGAGCTGCTCGCTCCTCGTCACAGCATATGCCTGGCCTGCCGATATGTTGATGACAAGTTGACAGCAACCGAGTCCTCGTATTTGAGCACTTGAGAGCCTTCTCCATGAATGGTACAACATCAATACACAAGAGCTGTATCCTTGGGTTTTGACACGAGGCGTCAAGGTCCGGACATTGTCGGTGTCCTTGTTCTCGCAATGGATTTTGCTTGCCGGAACAACAATTCGATGAAATTCAATATTTGCTCACGAGCTTTGGTTTGGGGAGTCTTCGCAGATTCTGGTGCCAAGAGCGTCGACCTTGTGGGGATCCAGCTCAATGCCTGCACAAGCTGGGAGTGCTGCGGATGTGCACCTGGGTGAAATGACTGGCTCACCACCTCAATTGCAAGCGGCGGGTCCTTCATTTTCCACTGGAGACTTGGTGATTGGGGACGGTCCAAGGTATGTGTTGTTTGGCAGTGATCTGCCCATGTCTATGCAGGACCGGATATCGAATTTGTGCTTGCAGGCGAGAGAATGTGATGAATTTTCTTAAAACGGTGGTGCTGGATTGTAGCAGCGCCCAATTCTAGATTTCATCTTTGGCGCGAACTACATATGTTGTTGGATTTGAATAAGTGCTGATATACCCTCATCACACTAGGTATCCCGATCACCTGACAAGCAGCAAACACATCAGCAATGCAGATGCACCAAAACGATTGCGCTGGAACAATTTTCGGAACAACTATGGGTGCTTGTTACCAATCGGGCCCTTGAACAATCGAAAATGCACTGATCGATCTCAAATGTACAATTGCTCTTGGCGTGTGCCGATGATATTGGTATGATCTGCCCTCAGTTTCCGAGCGGCTGTAAAGCAGAAGTACTATGCGGCCTTCAATGTGCGTGAGCGCCGTCTGGACCAAGACCAATTGTTTTCGCAAATGCTGCGAATATCTTCCGATGCGATAGACAACCAGAGTGCTCTGCATGCGATGGCCACGCTCCTCGACGTGGGTTTCCTCGTGTCCCGGAACTCCGAGGAAATATCTTCGAATCACCAGTTTCGCCGTTTGAGCAGGCGGTATGGTGGGGCAGGACATGTAATCGCTTCCATGGATGTAATTTATCGTACCACAATGTGTATTGGTGCCTCTCACCGCCAATTGCTGAAGGCAGCAGCAGACGATTGCGGCGATGCACACGAGAGTACTCTGGCTCAACTAGAAGTTCGTGCATGTGTAGCTAAGGTGGACCCTGAGGTAATTATCGTATATGTTGCTAAAGAGGTGTAGTTCCATTTTCATTTTTTTATTGTCTTGTTGTGTTGGTAAAGTATTTGCGAAGCGAATTGGAACAATAGACTGGTGATCACCCTCAACCATGTACCCTGGTGGATGCAACAACCATCTGGGTGCGGATGATTGAAGTATCGTCTCTGGAGGACAGCTGTGATCAAAACGTATTAAGAATTGCTCAGGACACACTCTCATCCCGCCACTCCGCAAACTGGTGATGTATGGTGATGTAATCGAAATTTGCGGACCTCCCCCAACCTGCCTGCTGGAGGGGCTTGAGTGTAGGCAGTTGCATCGCATGCAACGCTCTGCCTTTGTACAAATGCCCATGTAACCAGCAGGTGATTCCGTCAAGATACATCACCTTGGATTCCGCACTATGTACTGTTCATCAAGGTTTGTTTTCCCCGTGCATGGATCTTCGGGAGTATCTGAGAAAGTCAGAGAGTAAAGCAAGCGACCCAGCAAGCTTTTGGCTCAGTGAGCAACGATAGTGCCAGTTGGTATACCATGCTGCAACATTATTGCAATGGATACTTCCTCATTCATCGACTACTCGTATTGACTTAGGTGCCGCTTGCTGCATTGCTTGGGGCACGAATGCTGGCAGAGATATTTTCGCAATCACTTTGGCTGACCGTTTGGAGTGTACAGTTGCTGCCATTTGTGCAAGGAGTGCTGATTGACTTTGTTAAAGTGTGGGTCCATCTTGTATTAAAGCACATATACCATCATTCCAATTTAGGTGAACAACATGGCAGGGTTTCCTAATGCTTTTTTTTTCCAGCGTACCTATATGGCTACAAGACTGCGCACTCCATCTTGTATTGCCTTTTCTTGCTCATTGAACAACGCATACCTACCAACACAGCCATACTTTACCCAACTGTACCCCGATACAGTCGATTCGGCTGATGAGCTGTGACTATCAGTAAGGAAATGTGACTTCCATGAAATGTTTCCCACACCTATGGTGACCATATTGCTTCGATCTCGCCCGTCACGGTTCGCATCTTGCATATATCTGCGCTTTTCTCAGGTTCATGGCCCGCTAATAAGAGGAAACCAAAATAGTTTTTGTTGGTCCATTTCAAGGTCAACAGTGTGCAAACCTACGTACACACGCCAATCAGGCTCATGCAAAGCTTGCAGAACCACCATGTCCAGGAAAAGCATCAAGCTGTGTTTTCAAATGAAACTGAGGGTGCGTAATGTCACTTTATATAATACGCCCGAAACAGCGATCAGGGGGATTGTTTAAGGCGATTGGCATGGTCACGCGTTAATTGAAGAGGACCGTCCAACCCTGCAAGGCGGTAAATCATCGACCGGTACAGTTCCCATCATTGTGAAAGTGGAGGCGATTGGTATTATCATCATTCGTTAATCGGAATTGACGACCCGCCAAAACGGCAGCATTGCCTCCCATGAATCATCGGCCAATGCTGAACCTATGCATGACGGGCTTGAGCTCGGACAAGAGAACGCCCTGCGACCCAGGGCACCAAATGGCTTCGCAGTGACGGTGTGAATTTTCTTCCAGCGGCCGGTAACAAGATCGGTCACCGTATGTGCTTTTGCACCCTAGACGGGGTTACCCAACGCCTTCGTCAATTAAAGTGGGTTTAATCGCAACCCTGAACAGTATACAGAGTTTTCTGGTCACACCCGGAAAACAACTTTGCCAAACGAACAAATTTCAAACGTAGAACAAATCCCCGAGGCCCCGCTTTCGGCGTGACCCACCCTGTGGAGGCAAGTACCTACGCGAACCCTCGCTTCCTGGGGATTCCGGTCATGCAGCATACACAAGCTTCTCACGCGCCGTGCCTAGGCCCTGGAGTGGTGCCGGCAGGCGCCTTCCCGAATGCGAACCGAACACCTGGGAATGTACATGTTTCGGGCCGCGGTGTGCCAACGGTGCTGCACCCTTCAACTGGCGCGGCACCGCTGGCAGTAGACCCTTCCGAGCTTGGGGACCCGCACACACGCACACAGTACCCGTACGTCACGGGTACTTCTATTCTAGCTGTCAAGTACAAAGATGGTGTTATGATTGCATGCGATACACTGGGATCGTATGGGTCTACAAAGCGATACAAGTCTGTCCAGCGGATGCAAGCTGTCGGTGAGAACACGGTAGTGGCAGCCAGTGGCGAGTACTCAGATTTCGCGTACATCCTTACTCTTCTTGACGAACTCACAACTTCTGACTTCTGTCTCGATGATGGGGAAAAGCTCAGCCCTCAAGAAGTATGCAGCTACCTTACGCGTGTATTGTACAATCGCCGCAACAAATTCGATCCTTTGTGGAACTCGTTGGTGATTGCCGGGGTAGGCGCCAATTCGGAACCCTTTCTTGGGACAGTTAGTATGATTGGGGTGCAGTTCACCGACTCTCACGTCGCCACGGGATTTGGAGCACACCTCGCTCGTCCGCTTTTTCGAGAGAAACAGTACGATGATATGCCTGCCGACGAAGCGCGAGCATTGCTGGAGGATGCATTGCGCGTGTGCTACTACCGTGATAAACAGAGCATCAACAAGTTTCAGATCGCTACCGTCACTGCAGCCGGGGCAACCATCTCCGAGCCCTACAGTCTATCTACCGCGTGGCATTACGAGGCATTCAAGAATCCTGCCGCCCAAGCTGTGGGCACTTGGTAGACTTCAAACTGCACGAGTCATCGCGTACAGTCTGGACAGTGGAAAGTGAAACGAGGAGAACGCTTCTGAAATTGTGCTGTTTAGCCTTAGGGTTTTGTATTGACACTTGTGGTCTGAAGCCATTCTCGTGTTGTTGAAACGTGCCCTGCTTCGAGAGTTTGTGTCTTTCCTTGAGTACCCTTATGCACATATGAAGAGGTTTGCAGTGTAGCATCTGCTCTCTGAGCACGGACTCTGCAAACCAACTGTTGCAACTCTGGATGCTGCAGTGCATCCAGAAATTGAGAAATAAAAATTGAAATGAAATCATCGTGAGACAACTATTTTGTGTGAGCTATCTGGTTGGTAGGAATGTATTTGTTGAAAAGAAAGGAGGCCACGTGAATTCTTGGATTTCTTCTTGCATATGAAAGGGTAGTGACATATGTTGCAGGTTGTTCCCAATCTTGATAAGAGCGCATCATACCAATCAAATCGAAAGGCCTCGCGATATCCTGTGCAATGATCTGCGCAGTTGATTTTAAATCATTCTACAACAAAACTCAGGCTTTCATTCAATGCTGTCAGAAGGTGTGGACCATTTCCATGCGCACCTCACAACAGCTTTGGGGTCTACTTGTGAAAGGAAATGGATACAAGTTTGGATTTGTGACTTGTTTAAGGGATGATTTAATCATTATATTGATTTAAAATTCTTTTTCCCCAGCACATTCTTATGGCTTGCTATGGACCAATGCATGGCATATTTTGAATACAGTGCATTTCAATATTTCACTTCAACCTGTTTGCAACTCAGGCAAGGGCAACAGGCTCAAATCCTTATCCGATATACCTCATGGAAATCAACTGAAAAAATGGAAACAGCTTGGCACTTTATTTCAAACTCAACTGTTACAGCGACCACTTGAACAAGCAAGATCGATTGTGTTGATTAGATGTTGTCATTTCGATAATTTCATGAATGAGAGGTGAAGCTCAAGTTTCGGCCAATCACTCTAGCACAGTGATTGGCCGTGATGAGTTTCAAGTGCTCTTTAATCATGATTGAGAGCTAGGTACGCCTGCTTGCACTTCATAAGTTCCCGGAAGTAATACCACGGTGCATTGTCTTTAACCACACGGCGAATCATGACTTTCTCACACCATGGCTTCAGAAAAACAACCTTAAACTCTGTACGCGCATGGCACTCTCGACAGAAACAACAATTCATTCGTAAGGATATTTTGCGCAATTCTTTTGAACTTGACTAGAGAACAGTAAATCGTAGATTTAGATTTCCGCTGCACCTTTGACATGATGATTTATTTTCTGGAGTTGTAGAACAACGCAATCTGTGCACAAGCTGCTGTGCCCAACTGTGGAGATTCTCCCCTGAATGCAATCAACCCTAAATGCAACAACACAGTGCACAAAGGTCTATTGATATTCTCCTTTTGGTAGCTTGACTTGCTTCTCGCTGTCAATATGGTGTGCAATGCAAACATACCAGCAGGGTTATCAGGAGGCTTCACTACATACCAGCAGTCTTCACTACAGCCAGCACTACATATTCATAAGTGACATCCATGGTGGGGAGTGCAGTGCAAACCCTTGATAGAGGTTCACAGGTGTTTATTCCACTTCCTTTGGCTGCACTTGTGAGCGACAATGTTGTTTCTTTTCAGCCAAATCCCCAAAAAATGGGAGGAGCAGGCTCTATAGAGCTCCCGTTTATTGTGCAATAAGTGCTTTGCCTTGGTTCCAGTCCAACAAATCTTGCCTGTACAAATTCCGTATCCAAGCGTGTGTTGGCAAAAGCAGGTAAAGTACCTGCATTTTGCAACAGACTGCACAGAAGATGTGATTACCATTTACTAGGACCTGCCTAGTCACGGAAAAACACACTCTGCGCATATATCGCGCAGGATCACGTGTGGTTGCTGATGAATTGTAGAGCTGATCTCAATACTTGACGCACGCCCTAGATGTGGTATCATGTGTGATATCAAGTTCTTGCATGGAGGTCCATGATGGGCGGACAATTTTCAAAGCATGGGTGAATCGCACTATTCACACAAGCAACAGCAATATTATTCAATGGCTAGGAATTCATGGTTTGTTCTCTCGGACAAATTCTGCAAGCTGGCAGTGATTTGCCAATTTGCGCATGCGAACCATGACAACACTTGCCGAGTATCTAAGGCAAATGCACACTTGAGGAACACCTCTTATCCTACTGTTGTGTAAACCATATGGTATGTCATCGTATATATGAAGCTCATGATGGCACCACCTGGGCATCTGAAATTTCCGAGAATGCATGAAAATCATGTGATAGCCATTAACGCATACATACCATATTTGTACATGCATCCAACGAATCTGCCACCAGCAACAGGGGATTTTGAAGTTCTTTATGCCATTATAACTTACACAACCAACTTTCAAGTACTCTTTGTCTCTCAACTTAAATTACACTTTCTCAACAAACCACAACGTATACAAACAGTGTCATTTGCTGGACATAGATTATCGGAAACACCCTTAATCATTGGTGAATTGTTTCTTGATGACGTGTATGCAATGACACTACAGACTGCACTAGCTAAAGCATGCTTCAAGTTCAAGATCTACTTCGTGGGAACATCATATCGTCGCGGTACAATCACAGGATCCCAGCCTTTCGCAGTAAAGTAT
>NHOP01000882.1:0-12547 GCA_018697155.1 Pyramimonas parkeae | reverse complement strand
ACCTGAATCATCTTTAAAGCGCGTCGTGCTGACGGGTATGGGCACACGTGGGGACGTGCAGGTACTGGTAATTCTGAACACCTGAGAAAAGCACCACGCTACTTCGAAATCCATGCATACGAGACATTGAACTGATGGGTCGGCGTGGGCAGAAAAATATCGACACTCTCGCATGTGAACTTGAGGGTACATGGAAGATGTCGTCATTACATGTATGTGCCGAACTCGCACACGCGTCTCCAGCACGCTTTTGTAGCTTACGTAGTCTGTGGTTGGCGCATGTGTGGTGCAGCCTCTTGTAGCGATTGCCTTAGAGCTCTCCCGGCGAGGTCATTCTCCTTGCCTGGTATTGAGTGGAGACCACAAAGCTTGGGTAGAGCAGACGCACTCCACCCTGCCTTGTATTTCAGCCATGCCTTCAGAGCCGCTACATCCTCATCCTTGCTGGTTCACGGCGGAGCGGGAGGCGCATGTGCTAGGGCGAGACCCTACAAACATGGGGTACGTTGTATCAACTTTCTATGGCAGACCGAATATTATTGAACTAAAATACGCGTATGTTCAAAAGCTACGCATTCGTCTTGCCCCTTGACGTATCCAGTAGTATGTTTTTGGTTTAGCGCGCTGCCATTACCGATTTTTTGTTCACTCATTTTGGAATCTCTCATGTCTCAATATCAAATGACTGTTGAAATATCACGAAACCGTCGAAGTTAAGGATGTGTGTTGTTGTGCATGTGGTTTCGAGGTTAACAGCGATGGTTTGGTGAGATTCTTGAGTTGCATCCACGACTTGTGCAAGTGCGAAGCAACTCGACCGGATATCATCGTGGCAACAAGCCTACTGCTTCCTATATGTGTTTTAGTACAACAGGAGATCCTAACACAGGTGGTACTCTGGGAAGCAATATTTGCACCAACATCCAGAAGAGTATCAACCGTGTATCCTCCAATTGGCGAATGTGCCTCCAGGTGCGAGTGCCTCCGAAACACATCAACTTTGAAAATTTTATGCAGAATCGCGATGCATTGTTCAAACACTATTGTTTGTGAAGGTGAGACAGGATACGTTGTAACAACAAAGGTGCATTCATGAACTGCATGTCATTAATGCTCCACTTACGCAACAAATCCGATGACATGTTCTAGCTGTATTCAATATCATGTAAGTGAATTGGTAGTGCAGCCACAAACCTGCATAGCATGAGGATTGTTGCTGAACATGTTAGGGTAACTGGAAAACTCGTTCACATGTATTTTCTTCTCAGTGTGATCATACCAAACCCCCCAAACAATCACCATGGAAAACTGGTGTTTCAAAAGTTTTAATTCTCAGATCATGTCAATCTGTTTTTGATAGATTGAGGTATGGCAATCATGCAGTTTACAATGTTGACTGCACCATGAAAATTTTTGCCACAAACATTCAGGTTCCCACTACATTTGGACAATCGGTGATTCGTCAAATGTCCATATCTATATACATCCCTAATATGGCACCTTCTCCTAGGATTCGGAATTTTTACAATGCACGGTCTGATTTATGGATGTGTATACACATCAAATGGAATCGGGTCTGCACAAAATCTGCCTGCTTGATACTAGTTTTCACCCACCTGTGGGCGGTAGGATCATTTTACATAGTAAGTTCGTTGATCACTGCTGTATCAACACTCTAATGTAAAGAGCATAAATTTCTTTGTCGTGCACATGCAAAAAGCTTTGGACCGCAAACTTCGATGATACGTGCGACCCAAACACCTTGTATGTATGTTTTTTTTTTTGAGAAAATTCTTCAGTGGATTAAGATAGAACTCAAGCTATGGATGGTAATCAGCGGATATTCTTGATCCGCTAATCAATTCCCCTAGCTCAATTGTCAAAGTTGAAGACAAAGTACCATAGAATGGTGGCTAATTCTAACGACCATCTTTGTTTGGCGTGGTCACGAGCGTGAATTGCCAGGTGGAAGATTGTGAATTTTATGAACCACATGAAGAACAAGGCTCATCTTGACAGGATTTGGTTCACGAAGGTACAACGACCGATCGATGCATACCGCAGACAGTTCCTTCATAAGCCCCCATTGGGAGTGGTGGGAGGAATTCGTTGGTTGCGCAGACTACACAGAGTGAATGGATTGTTGTTGTTCAGTCCACTACTGGAGTCCCCAGTCCAGCTCGCAAATCGGAGCAGACGCCTGCATTCTTGTGGATTTTGCATGTCAAGTTGGTCCCTGTTTGATCAGTTCAGAACACCGGTCTGCGAAATGGATAAACAGCAACCGCATAGTATACCTCCCGCACTCGTGGAATTTCTTCAACTTCCAGGAGGCACCAAACCAGTATGCATTACATTTGGGAGCCTCTGGCAAGTCGAGCACTATCAATGGACAGGCATGCCAGATCCTAAGTGGGGTATTACTGTTATAGGCATTCTTCTGGAGGCACTGCTCAGGTACCTATCATCCGCAACATTGTAAACTTTGTTGAATGCGCACTAACATTTGCTTGAAAACATATCTTGAGAACAAGGGGCTAGGGGTGGCCTCCTTGCATAGTGAACACATCTGTGTAGCTTGAAATGGTTGCATTTTCCCGCGTTCATAAACTCTGTACATGATGGGAGCGCTGACTGTTCACGAATAGTTGATTGTTCAGACGCCAGATATTCAAAACCTGATGTTATTCCAAGTGTATGGACCATGGTACTTCCAACGAGCGCCATGACCAGCAAAGCGCAACTTGTGTCGCATATTTGCTCGTTTGAAGACTGTGTACTGGCATGCTGCATCAGGGCCTTGAAACGGTCAAGCCAAAGATGCTTGCTCTTGTGCAACCTAGACTGGGATGCAACCAAGTTATCAGTACTACCCCCCTCACTCCTCAGTGCCCAACCTCGAAGCGATAACTTGTACATCCGTGATGGGCTATGCGTTGTTTGGTAAGCTGATTTCATCATCAACATCCTGAGACATGTTGTATGCTCTTGGATATGCAGATAAACCTGTATGCAAGTTGTACACTGGTATATATATACATGGGGACATGTCTCCCCGCTCTCGTGGTAAGGATCATGTCCCTATATATACATATATGGGGACATGACCTATAGGTATATGCACACATACAGGCAAGCTAAAGACTTTTGCGTTGTGCAACAACATGTGGGAGGCACGAAATGTGTCATACAAAAATGTCACGAAATATTTGTTGCGCCCATCACAAACACATGGAACCAGTTGAAACTCAAATCTTATGTTCTTTCTCCAAATATGCACAATGCTCCTTGTATCTGTTCCAGCTACTCAATTCAGCAATTTCATGAATTGCAACACTTATTGCAGGGGACAGCATGGAGTGCCACATCAGATGGTTCTACCTCATTGTGCAGCGGTGGTTCATCATGCAGGAGCTGGCACAACTGCAAGATGCTTGTTCCATGGAGTGCCAATGTTGTTGATCCCGCTTTTAAGGTGGTTTGATCAGCCGGCCATTGCACAAGCTGTTCAGCAACTGGGTGTTGGGGTAACTCTAGACCTTACATCCTGTTTGGTGCGCGTGCTCAGTGTTCTCAAGTAAAGCCTTTTGTAGCTTAGGGGTCAAGTGCTAATTGATTATCATATTCAAATGGCTTTTGCAAACAAACACTTGCTTTCCGCGATGAACTGTGCGTTGCAAATTCACCATCGAGATATATGACATGTCACAGCCAGGTAGGCACGGCAGTTCAGGCAACAGGTAATGGGTGCAAATGTCATAATTCAACCCTACAAACGTTTCAATCCTCTAACAAAGTGACCTGAGAACATCAAAAATCTGATTTGTGGTGCTCAAATCATAATGACAGCTCCAAGCATCCGCAACAAACACCCTTCAAATGCAAAATGCGCACATAGCATGCATAAGTGGGAGCTCAAAAATAGCTTCCAAGGACATGGCCAAAATATTGACTCCAAGCAACAACATCTTCATGAGCAACTCAAAAATGTCAACAGTACTACATCCTAAATGCAAACATTCTCGCCCTCGACGAGGTATGACGACAAGGGAAGCCACAGCGACCCAAAACAGCCCTTGTTGTATCATGATTGGACGCAAGTCCCAAGGACCGAGTTCTCTCGAAGAAAGGTTGGACGCAGCATTGAAATTCGTTCTTTCCAAGCAGGTAAGATTGTTCCAATCATCACACTTGCAAGATCATCAACTTTGCATTGAAGGACAAAACAAATAAGTCCATGTTCGCTCAAGCTAGGGCTCACAAAAGAGCTCCAAGGATTTTGGTTGACATGAGAAGACTACATGGATTTTGGTACAATACTTTACACTATCAGCGTCGCTACATGATACACAGCTTGGCAATATCCCAACGCTTTCGCCGAACAAAAAGTCGCTGATATGGCATTGTACCGATGTGAAACCAATTCAAGCACTCCTGAGAATTCTTGTGATTTATGGCAAACGTATGAGTGCTGACAGTACACTCAAATGGCGGAGACAAAATAAAGTAAACACTCATACTTTGAACTGAAATACCAATAACGTTGTTGGGCGCAGGTTGCCGACAAAACAAAGCACGTGTCAGCAAGGATGAACAAAGAAAATAACGGCGTTGCCACTGCGGTTGATGTTATTTTGAAAGTTGCATGATCAAGGAAGCAAATATGACTGCACTTTATATGCTTGCGTCCGTTATGCCAACACCCATGCAGTTCTTCAGCGAATGCGACATGTAAATACTGGGAAATACAAATAGTTTACCATGTATACAGTGGGAATCAGCTTCATGTGTCCAAACAATTATTAGCCACAACTTATTAAACTCTGTCAAATACATCGGACAATAGCAAGCACAGGAGTTCAGAAGACAACTGAACGATATTCAACAGCATCAACATTTTCACGATCACATGTTCAATAACTGTTTTACCGATCACAATTCACCCATGGAGACTATTGCTTTTGGAACAGAATATTCAAATCTGTTGAATACAATATTGCAAAGTTCGATTGAACATATGCTTGACTGGGATGCTAAATCAGTGATTTATACCAGGTGCGTCGTCCTGATAGCTTGAAGTTGTGGAACCAATTTGCATTGTGTACATGGTAATTCAACATCCAGAGGCAAAACAGAAACCTCGTGTGCAAATCCCCATTTTATCACTGCCCTGCGATCCTAAGGCATGGGGCCACGGCAAGTTCTAGTAAATTCCAGAACAATCAGAGAAATATGGCATACAACTATATTCATTCACGCGAACGCTCAAAACATGACAATAACACACAAGTAAAAACTATCCAACAAAAACCCTTTCAAATGCTGCGAGAAAGTACACTGGCCGGTCCTTAAAGTCCACATGGCTGCATACAAACCCCGGCTGCCAGTGGTCACACACATGCCGCGGTTCACGGCACCAACGCGCATTGCGGAGGTGAGATCAGTGGCGGTTCCATAGCTCGAGGGGAGAGCGTCTGTGGTGAAAGTCGTGCTTCTGCTGCTTGGGCCACCCACTCGTCCTCAAAATTTCTGCAAGCTTGGCGTATAGTAGGCATTCAGCAAGTCTCAAGGAAGGTCACGTGACATACCAGTGACACAGTACACTTCCACATAACCAATCCATACAGATGTATTACTGGGACACTTGATATCCGAATGAGATGTAGTTTCTCTTGCAGCACACTACACATCATGCTTGCCGTACTCTTGTAGAGATTCAAAGCAGCAAAAAAAATGCGATGTATACATGTCACCCCGTAGCCAGGCGCCAATTGTCATATTCCGTCGAACGTCTGGAAACTAGGTCACCCAACTCCTCAAGCAGCCAGCCATCCGATGAAAGGGCAAATGCCGCAAGCTGGTGGCATCAGACAAGCTCGATTTCATATGCGCCACGCAGTCGCACCTTGGAGTGTTGTTCATGGCGGATTGGTGTGCGAAAGATGGCGCTGGCACGTTCGCTGCTTGCACTGACTTCTTGGTTTTGGTGCAAAAACGCATATTATTCGAAACCTCCTTTAAATCAGTATGTATCCTCGTATCTTCTGAAGTGCTCATGTGTGTCCTCGCATGAGCCTCTGTGCTCGTAGAGGTTGCTGGGAAAGGTTCAGAGTGCGCAATATGCGAAGTCTTCGAAGAGCGATCCACCCTTCGGGATATCCGCTCTGATGTGGGGGCGGTATGCGAATCAGTTGGTCTGCAAACACCCAAGAGCATGCACCGGATGAAGGCATGTTGACGGTGCCGCAAGAATATACGAACATGGGTGAACACCACACAACAGTGAGCTGAAACTTGATGATGAAACTGTGAACGAAGAGAAGTTTTTCGTTTGAAAGTGCCTAAGATCGCGACTTCCTGTTCAGATGCAAATTAGTGCAAACAGCTCGAGACAAGGGGCACTCACGGGGTTGTGCATGATGTGTTGGTGTCCATCCCTGAACAAGGATGAAGCAATTTGTTGCTGATCATGGAAACAGAGCCCCCTGCCTGCAAGATAGACAAATCACAATCCACGCAGCTCTCAAAAAATGCAAACATTCATTCCTACATGAGAACTCAAGCTTGAAAAGGCAGTATAGGAAGTGGAAAATTAAACAGGTGCATGGCGATATCTAAATGTTTGTTGTTGGCGCTGTGCCCAGGCCTACCTACGTGCGAATATGTAAAAGACAGAAACTCTCGATGGAAACAACTCAAATAGGTGGCGTTCTCTGGGCATGCAGAGCGCAAAAGTAGAACATACTCATCTGGTCAATTCTGCTGTTTTGCTTCACAGAAAAACTGCAAGAAGCTTGGAGTATGAGATGACTATTCTATATGCACCTAACATCAACGATGTCAGCCAATACCAGAGCGCGGCCACGTGTCAAGCCGATACCACAGGTAAAGATGGATTGACAAAAGCGCTTAATTCTCCCACGCACCTCGAAGTGACCTGCGGAAGTATGGGAACACGTGATTAGATTTGCATCCAAACAGAATGGAGCGAAATCGGCGAGGTCTAGTGTTTCCCCATAGCGTGCACGATTGGGAGTGAGCACACGAACGTGTGATTGCAGTTGGTTCAGCTGCAACTGCAATCCATCCCTTCCCAACCTACACTCAAAATGGTTGACCGATGTGGAATACTGAACAAGGGATGTGGACTGCTCAGTAACGGAACAACACTAGCAATGCACAAATAGTTTTCGTAACAAGGAAGCATCAATGCCACACAAGCGGAAGGCAAAGCAAAAAATGCATGAATCAGGGTCTGCTGCTTTGCCTGGGATTGTGGAAACGGCCCCTGTTGAGGCTCAAGACCATTGTTCCATACATCATCACTCTATTTGTATTGCGAATTAGCATACCGGGTGCAGCTTCTAGTACTCACTGATAGGAGCTGGATCTGTGCTTCAGTGATTTGTTTCTCCAGCGCCTGCTTTTTTCGGTAGCTCTGCGCATTCAACACAAACTCCAATACCTTGAGAGGCACTAGCTTAAAATGCAGTGGCAAATCAGAATTTTGAGGTCTGGTAAAGAGCCTGGGCTCTTTGATCCAAGCAAAACGTGAAACTATGTTCGCTTGATCATACCTATCAATTACCCCACATCCATCCATGTTTTGTTCTTGGAGGCATCTTGGTGTGTACGTCTCATCATGATCAACACAGAAAAAGTTGGAATATCTGGATTCACGATCAACTAGACGGCACGCGGCATCCCTATGAAAAATCAGTTGCCTTTGCACGTTTGTTTGTCATCTCTGCCAACTCAGACTCTCGCCAAAAATCTCGACACTCGTTTACTCAGACTCTCACAGAAAACTATGGATACCAAGCGTATAAGTCCTCTGTGCTTCCCATGAAAGACCTAGTATTCTCAAGTCCTAGCTTACAGATAGGTGATGAATCCAGGCCAAATCAGATGTGAGAAGCATATAGAAAACATAGTATACGACGTTGATTGATAATTTGTGATCGGCTCCTGACTTGAGATGGACGCTGTTAGCGTTTGCCCGTTGAATAAATTTTCCGAAAAATGAATTCTCAAATGTTTGACGTCTATTGTCAGCTGTTCCCATGTCTTGCTGAATTCAGACTTCTGGTCACTTCTCACTTTAACACACCTTCGTATAGCAGAAAAACCTCGCAACATATATGCTTGTGAGGAATTGAATTGTGCAGGAATGTCGTGTGATGTTGGTGGGTGAAACAATGAAGTCAGTGCATCATGGGCATGCCAAAAGCTCACAGACTGGATACAGGAGCTTCAAACAAAAAACACACCTGCATGATTGAGATAAACTCCCACCAACACTGCAGAAGCAGAGAACGAAACTCGCTTGCCATCAGCGCTCCAAGTCGCATGCTCTGCATATTGCATAGTTTTGTTCTGAGCTGGCACGGCTATTCCAAGATCTGCCCGAGATGTGTTGAAGAGGTATGCATTTGAACCATCAGCATAAAATCAACGCGATGCAGGGAAGGAGATGTTCACTCTCTCTACCGTGGCATCGATGAACACATGCTCACCTGGTAGAATGGTGACGTGGGTATGTCCTGCTGCCCTCGAGGTGGTAAAAGCAAATCCAATCCTTGTGCACTTGAACATATTTGAGGGGACATCACTCGAGCACACTCGCGAATTGCGCGTGTGGCAGGCTCTGCAGGAGATCCCACAAACAACGGCTCCACACCTCCTAGTCCTTGTACTGCACGGCCTGCCAGGATGGCCCCAGCCCCTGCAAATCTGCAAAACAGTCGGACCTGCAGCATACCACGATATCTCAAAAAGGTGCCGATAGTTCTACACAAACAAAATCGAAAAACGCACAAAAACTGCGCACTTGAAATATTCGTGGGAAAGATGCAGGAAAACATTCCGCACAGGCACAACATGAGATGCTACCCCTTGGCTTCGGCAGGGCAGATGCTGGGGACAAGCCCATAGGTACAGAAAAAAAACTCATAGTATGCACGCTTCAAATTGTACTTGGGTTCCTGAATACTCGCATTGCATATCGAGTAGTTCGGTCATGACGAGACTTCGCCTGGTCACGTGTCGTCAACGGCAGCCCAACAACATTGTATGAATATATCATCTCCAATTTGCGAGGGCATGAACACCTTGAGGTGGACGTCCCATAGCGCTGAAAACTGAGCTAGATTAGCCAGAGCTGGTGCATGTGTTCCCTAGAGCAACACAATCAATCATCCCATACTCGGCGAAACACAACTACCTTTTTCTTTCTCATCACTTGAAAACATTGTTACAACGGACCAGGTAGAGTAACTCTGCTTGGTCATAGCTGAGGCAAAGAAAACGAGCATGACCATTTCATTAAAACACATTGAGTAGAAATTCCCAACACCATACTCCAAGGAAACGGATCCCCACACACAAAGATTATTCAAGTGTGGGAAGGGCCGGTCCGGTTTGTGTTCGGTTTCGACGTTCGTGCGGGCAGCGCAAATGACGACTTTGCGCGACACAAACAACTATTCCAATACCAAATCGTGTTGCTAAGTTGGTGATGCGGATTGGCGGGAACTCTCACGTTCGGGAAGTTTCTGAGAACACCGCAAGCGTAACAAGTTTGGTAGACCTACATCTGAAATTCATGAACGCGATCACAATCAAAAAAAAGTCGCGACTGTACATCCAGTTTTGCAATAGAAACAACTGATATTCAATACAGATCACGCCCTGAATTTTCTCAACTCACCCTCTCATCGAGAAATGCTGGTAGAAAGCTCAGAGCCACAGAAGCGTCTGCAAAAGAAGACGACTGGAACCTCAATACCAAACCAGAACATCAAGAGTGGATTGCAACGTAGTACACGACATCCTCGCGGTGAAGAATTTAGAATACCTGAGCGGCCCGGAGGCTAGCTTCGTTGGCCCAGATACGCGGCTCAAGTACCGCCAGCATATGCTCGGACCGTGTTTATGGAGCGTTGCCCGCAAGCTGTACTGTTCCCGACGCGTAAACTGGCGCCTCGGGCAAGGTTTGAAACCCGTGCTGATGAGGAGGGTTACGAGCCAAACGGTTAGAACCGATGATGGCCCGCGAGGGCCATGTAATCGGCGTGCAACACGGCTCAGACGGGAGAGCCGATTCCCCAATTCTAGATCCGCGACTACCTGCATCAAATGTGGTCATCCCCAGTTTCAAGTCGAAAGTACGATGATTGCAGATGGAATCCAACCATATATGCAGACAATCCTCGAAGGGTGACGATACGCTGCGAACTCAGTGGAAAGGGGTTCCATATTGCATCTCGGTTTTCCGACTGTCATCCGAAACACTGACTGGTCATCGCCCGAACAGAGATCGCTGGTATCGGAGATCTATGCGTTCAACAGTAACAATGGTAAGAATACTGATCCTCGGGGGTTGGTTCTGGGCCAGTCCCCAGCCAAGGTTGCGATCTCCGATGCGGTCCACTAGGAGGGGCCTTCCGATCGTATATGAAATGAGACTGATTTTTGTTGTTGCCATTCTTGAGGTGCGACATCCACTTTCATCTGGCATGCACGTTTCTATGGGTGGGGCGTTGTCAGGTCGTTGTTCACGCGATTGCTATGATCACTCGCGAGTCGAAGCTGACCAGCATGGCCTCTGCCAAATCATCGGCGATGCCTACCCATGTCTGGGCTCGAACTCGGGTTTCCCCCAGTAGGAAACCGGATCTCTGCCAACTACGCCACCCGACATGGTCTTGGGCGATATACTTTATCACCGATCGTTGACGACAAGGGGTGGAACAGGTCAAACCAACACAAGCCAAAATTTCTAGTGACGCCATAGACCACGTTTGGTTGTCAGCTGTTGGACATAATGGGCAGGGCTCGATACTCAATAGATGGAAATCGAAGAGATTTCGTGTGCGCTGCTTCGTCCCAGGATTCGTGGCGCTTCGGAGGTTCTCCAACAAGTCTCCTGTAGTACACGTTCGACACTCTGCACCATTCCGTATTCGAAAATGTGACCTGTCTGGTCGAAGGCGTCGATGCCAGCCACTCTACCAAGGCGATCAGCTTTCATCAGTCGTGAAGATCGTGTACACCTAGCGTATGCACCACACGAGGGTGGCTAGCCTCTGCACCAAAGGCGATCCGGTTTCATCATTTGGGGTGATGAGTGCATTCAGCGTCACTGCACCACGCACGCATGGCGGCCATGCACTCTGCGAGAGGTGATAGGATTCGATCATTTGAGATGGTTAGGCGCATTCAGCGTTGCTGCTCTGCAAGATCAATTTTTAGGGGTTGTCGACATTTTTGTGGGACTGAGTTTCTGATCAACAGGGCCAGAGACTCGAGGGACTGTATGAGCTCCATCACCGTAGCGATATGTGTCCATCATTCCAGTCATCGTCTCCCCTAATGGGCCACACTGTTTTCCAATCAGAAGCTTCTTGAACTGCCCGGAGCCTTCACCCTACAAACGTACCACCGTCGAGTTGCACAGGCCCCAAGTAAGAGCCCTGAACATGTCGGCAGTGAGGAAGGTTATCCCGTTGCTCGACCGTGTACTCGTGCAAAAGATCAAGCCCGTTCAGCAGACATCGGCTGGTATCTTGCTTCCCGAAAGCGCCGGCTCGAAGGTGACCTGTCTCACCGATTTTTTGAAACACCACAGCTTTTTGTGACCCTGATGATAATGGAAAATGAAAGTTAAAGATATCACATACGTGCACCGAATGAATGTGTTGTATTCATCTCGAATGACCTGTTGCGTTTCACAAATTTTTGCCGACATTCTCCGTCGAATTTTCGGTAATGGGCGCTTTTGATCACACCGAGATATCGATGGTTTGGCACGAACACTGTATGTCGAGATCGTGGAGAATTTTGATGGTTGACATACCATCGCATTTGCTTGTATGTTCATAGTCAGATGATCGAAGCGTTCGTAAATGTTGTATAAGAGCTGTGGTAACTTGCTCGCCTGTATATGAACAAGGAACGTCCATACGCAGTTGCACCATCCATCCCTATATGCGACCCAATATTCCAACGTTGGTGCATATCTCTGACTGAGAGAGTATGCCCACACACTTTGGGAAGAATAGATTCCTTGCCTATTTTGCTGCCATTCGTTGTGCGTCAATGTCTTGTCATTTTGGGAGTGCGGCTTGCACAGTCCGTGTTTAGCACCTGTAACGCGTTTAGTAGCTCCACTACTTCCTTTGTCAACAACGTTACCTCACAATCGAAACGTCTCCATTTAACAGTTATACGGGCGTTCGAATTTGGCAATAGGATTGTCCACTTGACCTTGGATCGCTTGTAATTGTATACATATTGTAGCTCATCCGATATTTTGCTACCACAGCGATGCACAAAAATTACTCGCGTCATGGTGAGGGCTGATCAGGTGCGGCGCTTCACTTTGGTGCAGTTGTGATACATGAGTTATGTATCAGCCGTAGTCTTGCGAAAGATATTTGCGCACCACATCTTTTCGTCGTTTTCCCGGGAAACACATAAGGATTACCTATTCGCGACAGGTACACGTCACCACATTTTCCTTGCCTGTAAGATGCTTTGGGTGTGC
>NHOP01000881.1:0-12550 GCA_018697155.1 Pyramimonas parkeae | reverse complement strand
TGTGATACAGCTCAAGTAGCCCAAGGAGAAAATGATACTTGCACCACTAGAACTCTCTTGAAATACAGAGTGATATCCTATCGCTCATATCAGGTGGCCTAATCGGCAGGGCATCAGCTTGATACCGGCTTGCCCAAGTTCAAGCACCAGCAGGGATAGGTACTGCCTCAGCCGATCATTTATCTAAGGTCATGCTGGCTTGGCAGGTCATCTTCGATAAACAAGTGATCACATCAATCACCGTAAGAATCACCCTGATAACTGGTGGTTTAGAGATGGAACACCTGTTATGTTGGCTGTTCAACAGAACTGATGCATCAAATTGAAATACCATGAAAGTGATGAAACAACACACGCAAATGCTACTGTGAAAGCAGAGTGTCTGAATAAAACAGTTGGCTAAATGGCAGCATCCCTACAAGCCTCTTGGGAAAAGTCCGGTATACTTCTTTCTGGAAGACAAAGGAGCGAGAACTAAATTTTGCGCGATGCAAGTCTACAGCATTGGCAGTAATGTTTCAATATCTTGAAATATCGCCGTGCTTGATAGCCGCGCAGATATGCAAACCAATGCCTTTCACGTGCTGATGGTAGCTTGAGCACACCAGCCACAATCCAGCTTCTCGCATGCGCTGTCGCTTACCAAAAGGGAAAACTGCACCGTCACCTGAATTGTTGTAGAAGGCGATTTGTTAGAGCATGGCAAGCGTCATGAGCGCAAACGAGCATAGATTGTGCATGATTCAAAGCAACAGCAGTTAAAGAATCTCACTGCATGGTTTGAAACAGCAGCGAGATACTTGTAAGTGCGAGCGAGATCCCTTAACAATCAAATGTAGTCACGGTTAATACTAATCAATATTCAGTCGATATTGCATGCGGCAAAAAGAAAAATTGCTGCTGCAGCACGCACTCTACATGCAATACCTACTGAAACAACATATCGAAACAAAATCATTCTACTTTCTGTGGTACTTGTTTCTTTTCACTGATCAAACAGCGCTACCATGCAATCGATAAGATCTGAGAACTGTGTTGCAACAATGTTCATCTGAATGCTCGTGATACATATGCAGCAAATTCAAGAGTATATGCTAAGAGCATGATCCTACCGTACTGGTATGTCGCATGCACTACGTAGGGTACGATATTTCTTCGTTCATGCAACTTCTGTGAGAAGTATGTATGTCCATTTTGGAAGAATAGAAGCGGAAGGATGCCCAGCTTGATTTGCCCTCTCCATGCCATTAGGGTCTGCAGCATTCGACAAAGGCAAGGCGGAGAGCTACATCCAATCAACGACAATTGATCATAGCACAGAATCCAACGGCTTCGTTTACCCCACGAAAACCTTGGCCCGAAATCAAACATCTCATCTTGGATGCTACACTTGCACGGAGATGATGTGTCATATGCCTGCCTCATATTTCGAGAAAGTGCATATCGAGTGCCTGACTTCTCTTGTTGTTTACTATTTGCATTCTGTCTACATCGCACTTTCAAGATATCTTCCCAAAAGATAGTCCTATTCGCAGTCACCAGAAATTTGAGCCCAGAGATTTGACAGATGCTCGAAGTTGTGCAATGCATGTGCAGGCATTCGTTGAAAGCTTATGAACGTCGAAGAGGCACCATTATCTACCGAATGAAGGTAATTGCAAGAGAACCCAGTGATTCTTCTGGATGTGGCCTTCAGCCCAGAAGTTCTAGGCTGGACCACTGCTTCACCCTTTTCCATGAGCCAAGACAGACCTTGCTGAATAGGCGCATGTTGAGTGTATGTTCTGTCATCGGTCGATAGTGTAGATTGCAAGTTCGTTCGCTCTATGGGACAGAGAAATTTGAAGACAGCAGGAAACCAATTATCATCTCATGAATCCGAGATAATCAACATCACAATTCTTCACGCATCACAAACGTGCAAGAAATGCATGCCACAAAATTGGCATGTCCAACCCAGCGATAACCCTACCGACCCACAAGCACCAACATACAAAGTCTATGTTCCATAGCACGCGGCTTCCCAGCACACAAAGTCATGAAATCATGTTGCCGATTGAGAAAGTTTGGACACAAAATCAAAAGTACATGGAATTCTCGCAAAAGTAGTATTCAAGAAGGAGAAAAAAACCGAAAAAAGCTGGAATTTCCAAATGTGCGCAAATGTATGCGACTAGCGCCCAATCTCACAAATTGGACATACCCAGTATGATCACTGTGCAATTACTCTTGACTCGGTCTGTCTGTGTTTGCTGCTGCGCTCTATGACACCCAACATCTATTTGGGCTGCAAAAAGTTTGGGGCAAACATCCTTCACCTGACGAGGGTAGCTCTCAAATCCAGGCACCGCTGTCTTTGGCTCGAAACCCTCTCGCAGCACAATATTGAATGCGGCTTGATCGCGGATTGTCAAATCATCGTTTTCTAAGACTTTCCTTTTCCATGCTTCAACAAACCTGCCAAAATGCAACAGAAATCATACCCACATGACTTGTTTTCACTGTGCAAGCTGCTGAATTTCTGTGAACATCAAGTTACTACCTCGACTACTATTGGCTTTTTGAGCATCGTGAACACTAAAAATGGTTTGGAAAACAACTGGTGACTAGCACCAATCGCTTGATCACAACGCTTTAACCTTAATTCTCTCAGATTCTTCAATACCTATTTTTCCAATGACTCATGAGGTCTTTGCAATGCCTGTTAATTATGTGTACATGTTCACTGCACTGACAACAATCGTGACATGAAGATATGGTCGTTCGAACTGATACACCTGTGATGGAACTGTGATCCACAAAGGCAATCACCTCATCACCTTGGGGATATAGGTGATCTTCACCATGATGGGCAACGCACTCCCTAAGAGTCATCCTTACAAGCTAGACACAAACACTGAATAAGTTAAGGATGGCGCAATGAGGGCCTGTTTATATTCAAATGTTGTCAATCTCAACACTGGCAAGTTGCGATTTCGTTGTGCTTCGCTTTGGCTTCCAATATGCAAAACACACACTTGCAAAAAATAATGCATTCGGCAATAGGAAAGCATGATTAACTTGACACAAAACATGGTGCTTTCATTAGGACCTGCGTTCTGGGAGGAATAAGTGAGCGCCTTGGTAGATACACTTGATGCAGAAGAGACTATAGCCAAGATTGTGAAAAAGAGAAACAACTGAAAAAGAGAAACAACTGAACGTATCGGTATACTTTTCCTGCTTTGCATAGTGATTCTGTGCAGGTGACGTAGTTCAGCCAAAATCACACAACAACCTGCTGAACAACAATCAAATACCTGTGTGCAGTGGAACAAACTTTATGGCTCATCCATCATTCAAATAAGTATGCAAAAACAACTAATTCAATAAGAAATCAGCATCGGTTCGTCGACGTTGTAAATATTTGCAATGTTATCAGTGTTTGTTGGAAGCCAGATTGGAAAGGCCATTGTAGTAATAGCCCACTTTCCTGCTGATAATTGGTGATCCGTTGGCTAAAAACTGATGACAAACAAACAAGTACATTTGTGGAGCGTTCAACATAGCTCTTCCACCTGTCAGAATGTTCCTGATACATATGCATGGCTTGATGAAATTTCCTTTGACTGAACACATTTTGATCCACGAGAAACGCAACTGCCCGCTTATGATATGGCGTACCGAAGAGTGGCTGGTGTGTTGCGGAGAAATACAACGCCTGTGTTGAATGCAACGTGAGCACACCCACAAAAATGGGCATTGCATATTTCGTCTGCAGTCACATCAATGCAGTCCGTGGACACAAGCACATCAGCCACCTTAAACGGGCCCTCCTCGGTAAATGCTCTTGGATCACGTAACCAGACGGTGTCGCTGTCGCTAATGAGGACGTTTTGCTTCTGCGCCCACCATGCCATGTGAACAGCAGTATAGTGGCAGCAGGGAATCCATCAGCCATGGACAGTATGGAAGGCCTGCTCAATAAATACCACCAGAATAAGGAGGCATGCTAGTGCCTGAGGAAGCCATGACAACTGATGATTTTGTCCCTCCTCCAGAAACATAAATAGATGAGCAACAAACTTGAATGACAAAAGCACATGGATGATGAATATCAAAGAACAACTACACAATACCTGGCGTCGGGTGTCTTGTGACCTGAGGCAAAATGCAGAGGTTCATGAATTGAAAACCAAAGTTTTGGTTTGGTGGTTCACACAAGCTTGAGAAGACAGTGAACAAGTTCAAAATGCGCTGCCTGCGAATGAAATTTTGGTCGAGCAGCGTTGAAAGACATGTCAACTTATGCAGAGATCCTGTACAAATGATTCAACCTGAGCAGCTTGATAGCTTTTGCGTGCTGTTGCTTCATACATCCAAGGCCTCAAACATATTGTGCCTTGGACACAGTCATGCTGCTGCAGAAGGAACTAAGCAATGATTTTAATGATAACCTCACGTGCTTAAAACACAAATGATATCAGCAACAGGAACCCCACAGGAAAAGTTGTCATCACCCCGATGTTCATTCACTGGTTCATCAAGTGTTCATGAAGCAAGAGACCTGTCGCTTCAGAAGATCGAGAGCAAAGCCAATCTTGAGGGAGGCCATCAATTTATATTTCTTAAGATCCTCCTGAGATTTTGTGAGATAAGCTCCGTTGGTCATCCCAGCTTTCAGTCCATCCAAGGCCTCTACAGGAATGCGTTCATTTACACACGTTTTAACCTGCAGGGCACGACAACAATCAGCCAACATATTGTGCACACATCTTGGGTTTACCAAGACCACATCTCATCGACCTGCGCGCTTCCGGTGCAAGTGAAATGAACGTGTGTCCTGGTTTCTGTTATTGATATATAATCATTTTGCCTGTTGATGAAGGAAAAAAGCATCCACTAGACTATATATCCTCTGCAGTTTCATACAACCGACGCATCTACATGATTCATGAAATGAACGTCCCAGAAAACCCCATGTACCCATAAGCCATAACAGACCCTTGTTCAGCATTTATTCACGCGCATGTGAGCCTGGCCCTTGCCCACTGACACGCATGTTGTGTCAACGAAGTATGCACATGATGTGAAAGGGATCATTCCACAGCACGCCAAGGTATCAGCACCCATAAACGCGGAAAATATGCACTCCCAGGGTATACACATCACCAAATATATGCCTATGCATGATATCCAAGTATTGTATATTTCAAATGCAATAACATGGAATCCGGGAAACAGACCAAACGGTGTGGAACCTACACCCTGAACCAACAAGCACTTCTTGCAGGATCCATCTACAAGTCTCTTGGGGGACAAAATCAGCACCCACATCCTCTGTAAATGTGTCTTGCACGGCAACTACATGGTCTGTTAGCAAATACATTGGAGGTGACACACACAATCCACAATATAGGTCACATGTCGCACACGTGCAACGAGTGACCTTCAGTATGAATCGGGCACGAGATTGTGTAGGAGTTCAATGACGAATTGAATGCTATGTTGTACAATCCGTGCTAGCACAAAACATGGGCAGTCCTTGTCGCCTCAGACATGTTCGCAGTACCATTCAGGATTAGGTACTGGCGATACGCTTCTCAAATCAAATGAAATCTTTTGTGGAGGTTTTAGCACTCCTGGCTAAATGTCATCTTCGCGCTGTTTGAAACAAATCTGTTACAACATCCTGTCCGTTGGTATGTTGCACTGATGTTGAAGAGCGCCATCCATTAATTTCGGGATCACTTGCAACAAAGGCTGTGCCTGAAGTTCAGATTCTGGGTCAAAGATCTGCTGCCAAGAAGGAAGGAAAAATGTCTCGAATATCGAGCTCACATTTGCTGTAACCTTGTCTGGTAGTTGCGTCATGGCTAAAGAAAAAACAGAGAAATGACATGCCAATTCAGGATGCAGGACAGCACAATTGCGCGCGACAGGAGGTATTCTCATTCTCGAGAAATAGGACCATGAATTCATTGCCGTGCAAACTCACTCATGCTACTAATGCGACACAGAGGACCACTGGCATACGGCAACACCTAATCATTGGTTGCATAGGATGCAGAATCCTGGCTGTGAGTGCTCCAAACATCCACTTGTATAAACACCCAAGCCCTCCCATTGAGAACCCACGCAGACCTACAAAACTATTGAATCGTAGACCAACCGGTATGCAGCAACACAGCTAACACTCGAGGTGTGCGTTTCTCAGTGGACAACGCACCAGCTGTTCATCGAGCGCTCCGACTAACATACTACTGCTGAGCCCCAGCTTTTGCACGTGTGCCACCCAATTGCTCAGCATTGGCCATACCGCTTTGTTCCCGAAAGTGAGCATCACCAATGGCGTGTCTGTTTTCTGATTCAAACCAAGATCCATACTCAAGGCTGAGGCAGCGTCCTCCACTCTTAATGCCTGAATCTCTGGTGAACCCTGCGCTGCATACATGTGAAAAATCAATTGCACGAATGGGGCAAAGCAGCCTTTTTTTGCAAGATTGGTTGACCAACCCAAGATCAGCTTGTGGATCAATTGTCATAGATGGGAGAAATCCAACAAGCTGATGTAATACAATTACCATGAAAATTGTTCTGGGGGCATTCAGTCTCATGCGGTGCATCAGGATATATGGCAACCTTTATCATGTGCCCTATATGATGGGTGACGCAACCATTGAAGGCACAACCAGAAATCATTTTTCAGCGTTCAGGGAGATATCCTGGATAACAGGGAAACACGCTTACTTGTGCATATCACTGATCCATCAGCTGAGACATTGAATGGTTCCTTCTCATCCAGCAAAAAAAAAGATACATCGATGACACAAAATCCACAAGAGAAGTATTGGGTGATAAGATTTGCGCCTGAACTACACCTGCACACAGATAGAAGCTTAATGATCCAGCATCATTTTCGAATAGGTGATGGAACTGATATCAAACGGCAGCTTCTCCATGGTACGACATCCATCACCCGCTCTCAACCCTATGGCAAAACGTGATTAAGCGACATTATTGAGCACACTAGGTCCACAGAGTGGCATGTTAACAGAATTGGCTGTGCACAGCTCAGAGCTATCAAACAACGCAGATGATACATACACAAGTGTATGTACAATTGCCTCAATCCCTCCGGAACCAAATGCAACCAAACCAAACAACCCCAAAAGTAGGATCCTAAAATGCATTATCAAGGGTAGTGTTGATCAAGTGTCAACAAAACGTATTTGAACTGAATCATTGTGTGAGCGCTTGATTCAGGAAGAGCAAAACACGTGCTCTGATTGTGAAAAAATGACCATTTCATAGGCTCAAATAACCTCCTATAGGACATCTGGAATCTTATTTGTACTCTATCAAACAATTTACAACAAACTATGTACAACACTTGATCCCATGTTTTCATTTCTAGTACGTTTCATGTTTTGCACATTGCCGTCATGCAGGAAAGCCTCATACCTTTTTCCTGCAAGGGAGTTGTCATGCAGGGCTGTCATTGTGAGATGATTCTTGAAAACGTACTTTCTCTGGAATCTAATGCTGGCGCAGTTCCGACATGTTGAGAGGTTCGAAACCTCACTGTAAGGAAAAGGAGCCATGCATAATTTGTAGTCGTTTCTATCGCTAACAACTTGTGATAGGCTGCAATGTGTACCTGTGTTGATGTATTGCACGGCAGGCAAGCTGGGCATGTCGTGGACAGGGGACAAGGGGACTTCATAGAGCTTTGACATGAGACGTCCAATGCCGAAATATTGAGAAAGTGTGTGGATGCTGCTTCCCAGTGCAGCCAATGCACCCGGTGCAAAACAATAGCAGGGATGAACAAAACCATCGACGCTGCAAGAATCCAGTAAGCCCCGCGGCCTCTCCGTGTCTGTGTTCTCTGTATTGCCTGAAAACAATCAACAGCATGCTCGGCTGAATAGTGGATACGCTGCAGAAGCTGGTATCAAGAACCCAGGATCAAGAACCCAGGCGGTCACTGCTCCCAGAAAAAAGATTTTGGACTTGGGAAAGGCAATACTTGCACATGGAACTTGATATTTGCATCTATGAACACTCATAAGAAGCTATGGCAGGGTTTCCCTCAAAAGATTTACGAACAATAACACATCAATCAATCGTGGCAGCAGAATGCATAACCACTGGAACTTCCGGGAAATAATTCGAGAAGAAGAAACTCCCAACCCTGAAAGGTCCAGCAAAAGTTTTGTGACTGAAAACAGCTGCGTCTGGAACATAATTGTCACTGTTAAATGACATGAGAAATGCATGTCCCTAATATACCTTCTTGTGCAACAGCTCACAAGTGTCTTGTTGCATGTGTTAACCGATATCATGACAGAGGCTGTCATAAAGATGATCGTTGACAGGTATCTCGAAGATCTTGTGTTGGTTCAATGCGAATCCCTGTCATGAAAATGTCCATTATCTTTTTTTCTACGAATATATCCAACATATCCATGTCATGTTACTGTTTTCTTCGTTAAGGTGTAGATGGAGTGTTTTGCGCGATGTAGGTATGTTCAGCAATGTCTACATGAAGAAAACACACTGTAGAACAGATAGCTGTGAAACACAAATATTGGGACAGATTGAAGGGGTGTTCCATTCATTTGAAATGACAGGCCTTGAGCCATTGTCTGCCTTTCTAGCACTGTTAGCACTAAATTCACCAAATCCTGCGGATCAAACACACCATCACGGCTGTTTCGGTCAGCTCGAATTGCGTCACTTCTCACGTCGCTGTAAAGCGGTGAGCGGTGAGAGGCGCACTCCCCAGACGAGGCAGCTGCGCCGACAGCGGAAAGTTTACCGCGATGAGGTCAAAACACATTGCGCATGAAGTATCGATGCGTGTGCACGATCGGGAGAGGCAAATTGTCGAATGAACACAAACGATACAACTTAGAGATGATTGATGGTTCAATAATTTGCTCTCAACGATCACGTTTGCTTCCAGTTCTTGAGTTGACGGGGATTTGTGGATAGAGATCTGAGCTAATTCACTTCGCAGCAAGGTGCGACAAGGCAGTGTGCAATCTATGTATAAGCTAACACTACTGTTACAATGGAACACAACGGCATGCTCAACCAAATGAAGATTACGGACCACGTACTCATGATCCTTTACAGGCAGATCTCGGAAGTTGGCGAAGAGGTTGCGAAGCGAGTACACGTGACGTTTAGTTTGCTGTGTGAATGTTCTGCTTGACAGGGACGTAGTTTTGATTGACGGATGGTAACCATTGGAATAAATTCAACGGATAAATCAGCATGGGTACTTTATCCCTGACCTTGGGGACCCAGAACAGTATAAGGAACTCACATGTCCCAGAACCCACACGGTTCACCTACAGGAGATGTTGACTCAATGCGTTAATGGAAACGGGAAAATACTCGGACGCCACCCTTGAAGTGTATGGATTACGCTTGCAGATGGGGCCTGAAATCATACATGTCATATACGCCCAACGTGCACCTTGTTGTCTGCAATTTCGATTGCACGCGGCGCGACACATGGCCATTTTAGGGGCGTATACATTTCGGCTTTGGAGTTCGATCCTGTGACCTCCAGAATTATGGCTGTCGCCATACCAACTGAGCCACCCGATATGTATACATGAAAACCCCCCTAATGAATGTCAACATACCACCATCTTGATGATAAAGCATGCGCGAGACGGGCGTTTTAGCAGGTATGTGTGCTAACAAATCTTGTCTCACATGGGATCTAGTTTTGCATGCGCCTGCGCATTCGGGTCATGCCATCTTTAATTGCGATGATTCATCAAAGGCCATGTTTATCCTCCCAATTGGCATAAAAGGAAAAATTCTCTGCATGGGTCGACAATGAACAAATTTGAAGCACCAGTTTCCATGGGGGTTGTTCAGGCGATTGGTATGATCACCAGGTAATCGACACCTGACAGCAGTATGACCTATTTTGATGGGCAGACGCAGTACCCACCCATGCCGGGGCTAATATCATTTCACAACTTACCATGTACACAGACAGCCCTCGGTTCAGTATCTGGCCCATGTGTGCAAAATCGGCGGGAAGCACAGCAGCGCAAGCACATATATGTAGGCGTGCGCTATATATAGGCGTGCGTTCCTGCAGGGTATCGGCCTGCTGCAAGATACCGGTCCCCCCCTCCGCGTGCGTGCTTCTGGGCGTACAGGGAACTTTAACACGGAATCGCAAGCAATTGATAATCGTTGTGAACGGTATACTTTTGGTTGGCACACCGAAAGAGAGCGAATACACGAATGGGCTGTGGTGCCAGCAGCCCTGTTTCCTCTGCGACAGTGGTCACAGGGCACAACAAACCCATGCCCGCGGGACTAGATGGAGCTCCTGTAGATCCGGCATCCCTATTATTTAAGCGCATCATTATAGACGTAAGGTTTTGTGTGATTTTCTCAGCGGGGAAAACTTGTCTTGAATCCTGGGGGGGCCCTCAGACTCGTGCTCTTTTTTATTGTGCACATGTTTGCCTCTGTTGGAAGTACTCCCCTCAATGTATGAGCTAAGGATTATTGAACAAGTGATATGGTACCTTCGTCAGATGATAGCGAGTATCATAAACATAGTTCGGCATGTCTCTTTGATTGCTAACGTCATCCTTGTTTCGGTACATGTGCACAATACCTTGACAAGTGCTCCCCGATCGAACACGAAAATAATTGACAACAACTGAGAGCACGTTTCACACAGGGTCTGGAAAGGCGAGAAGATTTGAACGGAAAGGTAGCGGTGGTCGAGCATTTCATAGAGCAACGATCTCGCTTTATTTGCAAGGTCGAGGATTCTGAGGAGACTGTTTCTATTGAGGTGGACAAGGTCAGGCTCGCAGGCTAAGCTTAAGGACACCTTGGACAGTTGGTAGGTATGCTGTTATCGTAAATGATTTATTTCGTTGGTTTTCATATTATGTTGTTTGCTGCAAACTACCCGTCCCCTCAACCATGTCTGCTATGGAGCAACAGCATGCCTCCATCACGTCTTGAATTTACAGATACGTGTTCACCAAATTGCTTTCACTGAATTGTCTACAAAGCTGAAATGGATTTTGTTCGAAAATCATTTAAATTGCTAAAGCAATCTCGGGTCAACCAACGGACCAGCATGTCAGATAAGTACAGGACTGACGGCGTGTCACAGATACTGACATCAAAGCTCTTCCATGAGCACTGAAAATGGTTGCTGGGATGATCACGTCATGCTGATGGTTGGCGACCACCAACCATCTGCATCCATTACCAGTCACTTGCAATATGATTATTCATTTTGTTCAATGTTGATCATGCTGAATATGTTGTGTTTACTGCTTGGATCGGCTTACTCATACATGTTCAAAGTTGTCAGCTCGGAATTCAAGGGCAAACAAAAGCAAATGAGAAGATAATCAATCAACTATCGGGAGGACATAGAATACCAAACATTCTGCCGTACGTTTTTGCTGCATGCTGCGCACAAACTTGGGGATCGTTCCCAAGCATCTGCAATGTGGAGTTGAGTGTAGTTTTCGCTGGATCTCAGAACTCTGCAAATGGCGTTTGAATGCCATGATGAATATGGTCCAAAAGACAACGTGCGCTTTGACTGCTCAGTATACAGGATAGTCGCTTAGAGCTCTATCCCAAGCCATGTGCTTGTGTTATCAACGCATTCAAGCAAGTAAACCTTAGTAACAAACACCAGTGTGGAGATATCTTCATCCTAGTTAGAGCCTTCCACTAGACCACTGCAGCAAAGAACCCATGCATACCATAAACGCTGATTTCTACTTGGCTATCAATTTGAAATAGTGCAGCATGCACTCAACTTTACAATATTCATCATATCTGGCGATCAATATCCATCACATAGCAGATGTGGCCACAATCCCTCGGGTGCGGATGTGGCCACAATCCCTCGGGGGCAGCAATTTTCATACCGTGACGTCACAACAATTAAGAAGAAGGTCGCTATTGGTGCACTAGCATATGCATATTGCATATGCTAGTACACCATATCCCTTTCCAAAAGAGAGCAGGCACCCCTGTTAGCCAAGTCGTACACAACATCCTACCAGAATTTCACAAACCATTGTACAGCCATGTATCTGGTCACAAACACATCATTGTGGGAATCCAGGGGGAACACGTTGCAACAGCCTGCTGATCTGTACACATCGATATGAAAGAAAGTAGCTTGTTTCGCATACAGTGGGCTACCAGTACGTGACCTCTTTGTGTTGGTGCGAACGTGAATATGTAAGCACCTGATTCCACACGCTGATAAAGAAGCTATTTGGACTAGTCACGCTTTTGATCCCACATATCAACAAGCTTCCCTTCACAATCGGTGTTGCAGGTTGGACATGCACAGTTCAGGTCAAATAGCATAGAAATAGGGGTATTTATGTCAGCTTTCTATTTCCTGCTGATCTTTGAGCATTCACGCACCTCAAAGCCTCTAACCCTACAGCATAAGATTCAAAGACAGCGTTCATGACCTGAATCGCACATGCTGAAAACGAAATGGGTGTTTTTTGATATACTAGAGCCTATACCC
>NHOP01000880.1:0-12554 GCA_018697155.1 Pyramimonas parkeae | reverse complement strand
TTGTTGAAATATCCTGCAGGACCACCCGAAGAGATGGACTGTTCGGAACATGGAACTACTGCCTCGTTCTGTTATGTTATTGCTACGGAAAGGCCATGCCTGCCTTTCAAGTAGCTGCAGTATCCATGGCTGGACAGAGGCCCCTATGCATCAATTGCCCGCCCAATGGGGGGGTTATATACACTATCAATGACCATGTTCCTGATTGTATTGTGATGATAACGCAATATCAGAGCATCTCTTTGCGGTATGCCTGTATTCTGGTTCCAACCTTATCTCGGTCTATGCCTCAAATCGTGTATTCATCAGGCCGTGGTACCCGGCAGCCGTGACACAATGTGCATGTGTTGTAAGCTACTGCACAGTCAAACATAGGACAATCCGCCCAGCTCACAAAGTTTTACGTCCGTCAAGAAAGTTCGTCTACATACGTTCTTCATGGTATCCTGCAGGCTCTATGTTGTGCATGCGCATGTGCACGGTAGTCATTGTGCGCATTTCCCTCGAGGTGATAATGTGCAGATTGAAGTCACTCGTGCGACTGATTCAAGTGGCTTCCCAACCAGCTGGTGCGGATAGAAATTTGTGCGTACTCGTGTTGTATTGCTTCTAAACATGTTTTGAGAGCTTGCTACGCTTGTTCTTTGGGTAAAATCATATGTTCATGGCACTCAGTTTTGTGAATGATATATGTGGCTTCCCGATTGGTGGGTAGCGGACCACATCTTGCTATGTGTGCTGGTACAAGATCTCTTCCCACTGAGTTGAACGCCATATCGACTGATTCTTGCGCTGAATTCCACCATCGTTGTACGGCCAATCTGAGCACCTGTGTGCCAGATTGAACGCGCGCACCACGTCGCGGAGAGTAGAATTTTCGGAAACAAGTAACCTGTCTGCTTCAATGCCTTGAGTGGCCGCTTTTTGAGTCATGTGCCGCGAAACAGAATATGGGTAGCCGAATGAACTTAGTGCGCAATTCAGCTTACATGCTTGTAAGCTGAATCGCGCACTAAGTTCTTTCCCAAAGCTCCCTGACCTTTGGATAATGGACATGCCACAATTAATCATGGTTTGTGACCGATTGCACATGAAATGCACATAATTTGGTTTACATGGGTTTGCACACATCCGCAGACTGTTCCGATGGGAACATTGGGGGGTACGTTCTGCTTAGGTCACGCAATATGTGATATGAGACGATACAAGGGCTTTGAAAGTTGTGCTGTGCACCGTCGAAACTTTCTGCTTGATTCGGTTGACATGGCTCCCTGCCCTTTGGGTAAGGGTCATTCCCCTATATAGGTACATATGTATGCGCCAAGCGAGTGCTGTTTCCCACACAGCTCTCGTGCCATTCCGGCTGTTTAGAATTGGGAAACATTTACCTGAGTTCGCGGTATGAACCTGAACGTACTAAGGCCTGCCCCTTCTTGGTGCAACCTTTGATTCTTATAATTATTTCGTGGCGGAGGTTCTCAACCTCCCCCCTTCCAGCAAGAAACTGGGTCTCCCACGTCAAATTCAATAGTTGCGATAACAGGACTTGTATGAATGGTGAAAAGGTTGGATTCGTTGCATTGGGCCAGTGGGCTTATTCCGTGGTGTGGGCAGGCTTGAGTCAGTAGACAATAACGTCTTGTGCCAGGTAATTGCTCAACTCCAAATAGGGGATGTATGAATGGTGAAAAGGCTGGATTTGTTGCATTGGGCCCGTGGGCTCATTCCCTGGTGTGGGAAGGCTTGAGTCAATGAGCAATAATGTCTTACCAACTAAGGTAATCGCTCGACTCCCAATAGGGATAAATCATTAACCGGCTAGCACCTCGACAATCAACTGGTGTATAGCTAAGTCTTGAGGGCGTGCTCCCTCGACATGTTCATCGGTGACAACGCCCTACCGAGTCACTTCATAAGAGCTGCAAGCTGATTCTTCGGATGTTTTCAAAGTCAATTGCATATCTAGGTGGTCATTTTGGTTAGCCTGCCAATTGTTTCTCCCATTTCAAAGTCACACCATGGGCTAGCATAAGGCAGTTTGTTTTCCGCTTGCAGCCTGTTGTCAGCTCCCACACCAGGGATCACACCCATGACCCCATGGAGCATGTCGAACCCTGCCATTAATTGTACCGGTGCTGGTGCCGATTGTCACTAGCTGTGCAAGTATTGGTAATTTCAACAGGCATCATCGGTCCAGTTGAGCCTGAGCTATATGTTATAATAACCAATTGAGCCAGCACATAGTGCTTTGCACTGTCAAGTTTCTGGCCTTGGTTTTTGAGGGCTCACTGTAGGCGCCCGTGCGCGTGATACTTGTGATTTTGCTATTTGTTGTTGCGAGTAACATGCAGATACTGTTCATGGATCAATGCCAGCCTGCCTTTCGCGTACGATGAATGCAGTCCTTGATTGGATTGTCTACACCTTTTTGGGATGAGAACGAATCAATTGGGTTATGAAAGTGTGTCTCTTTCTTGCAGTTGTTTGCACATTCTCGCTTCATTTGCATGCGTGAATTTGTGAATGATTCACGCAAGCAAATGGATGATAAACGTAGTCTATCCAACGCTATGCCAGCTGTTTTTCAAATTATTCTCAATAGATAAATGTTGTGTTTTCCAGGCGATAGACTTTCTGCTCCCGCTAGCGTCTGAAATGAACAACCTGGTGCTAGTGGGCGGCTTCGAGGACGAGTACGTGGCCGAGTACGCCACCAGGTACCCCTCCACAGAGTTCAGTATTTGTCTACAACAAGGGTGTTCTGATTGTTGCGAAATCCGCATGTTTCTCGGTGTTGCAACTTTGATTTAGCACTTCAGAGGCTCGGCTTCCCTGATGCTTTCATATGATGAGCTAGGCACGAAAGTCTTCTCCAGCTTATTCGTCATGAATAGGTGATGAGTTCTTAGCGCTGTCAGTGGGTCACTTTGGTAAGTTTGCTTTCACGTTGATTATCACTTTCAATCTTATGGTGATGTGCTATTTTTTTGTTTTTTTGTTGCGTGTGTCAGAATGGTGTGATGTACATGAAGAATAGTTAGCTAGGTCGGTGGCACAACACTGAAAGTGTAGGTGTGGATACAAACTTTGGTAGGGGATTGTTCGATTCTCCGGAACAATACCTCTCAGGTTTGTAAACAATCTTTGGGCGTGCAAGGTTCCAAGCCTTGTTCCAAAATCAGCAGGGGCCAAACCTGTTACCTGCGCAACTAACGTGGTGTGCGACGACTTCCTAGAGCCTGGAGTTTTTTTTTTCTCGGGGAGACTAACGTTAAGGATTGTGAGTGTGTCGTGGAAGGTGTGCCTGTAGATCCCTATCCGGTCAGCTGGCAACTCGCTTCATAAAGGCGAAATTGTGCCAAATCCACTGCTAGAACATTTGGCTGGATGAAAATCGAATGCTGGATGGTGGATGTAGCCTATGTATGAGCGCGGCTCGCTTTTGAATCCAGTCAATACAAAACTGGTTTTGATAACAAGCCGCAGTTATTTTCGTACGCAGGAGATTCATCCGGATTCGTGAAAAAGTTATTCTGGATAGCAGATTACCAATAACCCTCCAGTTTGCGCAAGGAATGAGGTTTGAGATGATATAGTGTGCACACTCACCAAACCGAGCTTTTTGTCGATTAAATCGCTGATTCAATCGACATCCCTTATTGAAACAAGATCCGAGGAACAAACGCTTCCACTTTGCAACCAAACTTTTCGTTGCCGAGTCGCGCAACCCCTGTTGTAGACAACACTCTCCTTTGACGCTGTTCTGCGTCTCGCTGCAGGAACGAAAACACGATGTTGGAGGGACTCCGCAGCAGACTACGGTTCGAGCAAGCATATTTCAAGAACAGCTCCGCCAGCATCTACGTCACTCAGTACGACCCAGGCACTTACAAGGAGGACGCAAAAAGGCTGCGTTTGAGCCGCTTCGACTACCGGGTTGGGCGGACCATGTTTGAAACGACGGGCCTGCCCGCCGGGTGGAAGGTGAGGATCCCCGTTGTGGTCCAGCAAGAAGCTTGTACAAGCCGTATTCGAGAGACTCTGTGTCTTGGGCGCGTTTTGCTTTCATATGCCCGTAAATTTTGGGTTGATTTCGAGGGCGGCGACTATTTGCGTACATGGTAAAATCCGAGTGTTGGGTTCGAATATCCGTCAGCCGACAGGGTTGGCTGAACGCTTGGTTTGTTGGGACATGTGCGATCTAGAGAGTGAAAAACATGTACATAAAGAGGTTTGTCGTAAACCAATCACTCATGGAGACCACATGCTCGCAGATCAGCAGACTGTCCTGATTGGAATGATTAGATATGTTTTCCTTAGATCATTCTCTTTGGACCATGCAGCATGTGTTTTTCTCATGACCCTTATGTATATGTGTTGCGACATGACCCTTGCCCATCGTGTGGGGAGCCATGTCAAGTGAAACGCATGCTAAGTTCTATCGTTCTTTCAGGAAAACCTTCAAGAAAACGAGTACCGCGTCCAAACGCATTTGTATGATCCAAGCAGAACGTTTTGTGTCCTCCCTCCCTTCCTAGGCCATAGAATTCTGCTGATCTGTGAAAATCCATATGAAATACACTATTCGGTTATTTCATGTGCAGTTGCCTGCTCGTGCGTGAGCACTGCTTGTTGGTGCACCACACCAACATCGGCATAAATGCTCGATGGGATATGACCCACTGGATGGACGGCAAGCCGCATGAACTCATCATCACAGTTGAATTCCATCGCCAAATCACTCCAAGGAACACTTCACCTAGTTTCCCACATACGTGAAGATGCAAAGCATTGCTTTGCATCTTGTAGGACCTATGATTGTAGGTTCATAGGTCCTACAATATGAACCACAAAGAATCACAACCAAAGTCTCTGAGGGGAATGTCATGCACACCTGAGCAATCGCCTCGATTTCGCGCACCACTTTTGCAACAGCTGATCATTCACGACTGGGCTTGAACAACTGTATATGATGGGATGCATGTTGTGGTCGTTTTCTTCCCAAGACTGTTTCGGTGCCAGAGTCTTGGGCTCACACCCCCTCATCTTACGGATTTGCCTTCACTGGAGGTTCGTTAACAAGCGCACAATCTGCTGAGCGGCCAGTGTAAAACGTGGTTGGCTTGTTCGAACACGACCACATGATCAACTTACGGACTGGCTGTACACTTTCTGTGGGTTGGTTTTGGAATGGGGATCAGGAGGCGTGCGAGCTGATGGACGAGATATGGGTTCCCTCCAAATGGGGCCGCAAAATGTGAGCTTCCGCACACAGTGAATGGCATTTTACTCCTGGGAACAGCTTAGCTCGCACTCTCAGTCTCAATTCCTGTGTACCACGTAGCATGTCCTCCTTTTCATTTATGTGGAGATTGGATCGTCTTGGTGCGATGAGAGTGGAGATAAGAGATTAGCGATTATATGCTGGCACGCGGTTTTGCGCATGCTTCTCCACGTCAAGAATGAGTATAGCTAATACAGATGATGCGTGTGCATGTAACAGGTTCGCAGCTGCCGGTGTGCCTCAACACAAGCTGGTGCGAGGAATGCGTCCACGTGAAAGATGGAATTATGATATCTCCTTGGCAAAACATGCTCTACCAACCCAGTCCGCTTGGTAGAGTTTCTACGAAAGTTTTCCTTGCACCCGCGCTTGTCAACTGGTTGGTAGAGCAGCATTTTGTCGGCTGAAGGCGTGGGGCATCGGACTCTAACATCGATGATTGTTTGCCTAGTGTATGCAGGCGAGTCATCTCATGATAGCCAGGAACGAGTATAAACTTCCTTAAACACCAGCCCGCACGTCAAGTGGCTGGAACGCCGAATGACGAGCAAAATGGCAGCGATCCCCAAAACGCATGTTGAAAGATTCTGAGTGATTCTATGAGCAACATCCTTGTCGAAAATTGACAAGCAGCTTGCTTCATACGCTAGTATCTAGGAACATGACGCTTATCTACTAGGCGAGAAGCCATGTCAAGAGGGATGGAGCTCAATTCCACTGCTACAAAAGGAACTACACCCTCGCTATCTGCGTACCATGACGATAGTGCGTAACGTCTGTTCAAAGGAGACGCACTTTGGCATCCCGTTGAAACACCCTTCTCCTGTTTGCACATCTGTGTACCTTACAAATCCGTCGTTTGTTTTCTCCAGGTTCGTTTGTTGGTGCATGAAATCCGCTTTTTGATGCAATTCCCGACGCTGTTTATTGCCTCATGTACAGATTCCGATGCAAAGTATGCTGAGAAACCCAAGTCCCTCAGGTTGTTATGCCGGAGAGCGTGGACTGCGACTTGTTCGACGCCCGGCTTTTCTCCCCCGAGGACCCCGTTCTAAAAATAGAATCCGAGCGTCGCCGCGGCGGCGAGCCCGCGTACACCCCGGACCACTTCGCCTTCCTTGCCGTGGGCAAGTGGGAGGACCGCAAGGGATGGGCCGAGCTGATCCGCGCGTTTGTGAGGGAATTTGGACACGACCGGGCGGTGCACTTGTATCTGCGTTCGGGAGAGATGGACGATAGGGAGTTGATTCGATCTGCCATCAGACGCTACGTCCGCCAGGTGCGTGTGAAGCGGGTCCAAGTGGAATTCGGGGCAGGAGGGGGGGGCGGGTTGGTTACGGCCCTGAACTGGATTCGTGTGGCGCAGATAGTTTTGCTGCACGAGGGTGCATCATGATGTGTTTTGGGTCTGGTGACGTGTGTGTAGTTGCGTGACTTTTTTGTCGTTGTAGTGATCTATCCACTGTATTGGGCAGTATCCGGGATAATGTGAATCTGTGGCATTGTGCTAGATTATTTTCATTGCGATTCTTTGCTGGTGGTTGGTTTGTTTTTGCGCAAGGAACCGCTACACATTCAATGCAGGGCAAGAGAGGCTGATTAAAGAGTCTCTTTTGAATTTTCTCATATCCAAATTTTGAAAGCCAGGCGAAATCAGAATTGGGATATACAAACAAAGTATGTTCTACTGGGGAGTTGTTCGCCATACTCGTTATTTGGTTTTGGGGTGTCCTCAATCCAGTATCCGACGATTAGGCTGGTTACACTGCAACAGAGCCTCGCTTAGCTTTCGTGCCAGACCAATACAAGTAAGCCATGAACATCTCACATACATTTGCGAAGCTTTCGCTGTATCTACAGCAGCAGAGTACAGTCGCGCTCAAGGCCGGGGGCAAGGTGTGGACTAATATCAAACCACTCAGGACGATGATTTCGAGCATTTCATGAACATATTGGGCGGCCCAGTTGGTATTGCGTTGGCTTGTGCCGGGAGGGTGCTGCTTTTGAGCCTAACATGGATAATTTGATGGATCATCTTTGGTATAGCACGTTGATGACTCGTCTTGGGCCAAGCTGGCGGGATGGTGAACTTCGGCCAGCGAGCTATGGTACAAACTGCCTTGAATAATTGCCATGATATCCGCAGGTTCAAAACAAGTTTGTTTTCCCGTTTGTGCATGGATGCGTAGGAAGTGGGAGACGACGACGCAGCCTTGCTGACGGAGCTGGTGCATCGAATTGTCCCTCTGGACCGAGCCAGTCACTCGGAGTACCCACGATTTTTTGCGGCGGCAGACGCTTTCGTACTTCCTACCCATGGAGAGGGTGAGCCATCTCTTGCCACAAAGTTGCCGGATGTGCACGGGATTGTCTGCACGCATTGTTCGCAGAACAGTGGACGATGCAGGCGTGGCCATCTTTGGATTCTTCAATCGTTGTTAAGTCAGATTAGGTCATGCAGGCAATACTGTTCTTTGGAAGTAGTTCCGTTGTTTGCATTAAATTGACCACCGGCAGGCAGCGCTTGATCGATAGAAATCGGATCACGAACCAGGAAGACAACGCATATAGAGATACGCCTCTTGCCCCAAAAGAGCAGGGAGCCATGTGAATGGAATTGTGCGTATAGTCCTATCTGTGCGCAGGGTAACCTTTGAAACCCATCTATCAAATTTAATCGCACGTGGTATGATGCATGGGAAACTTATCGTGCGTGGTATGATCCATGGGAAACGCATCTAGTCATCTCCCATCAGGATGACCATACGATCAACTGCAGGTTAAGGCATTGTCATCCCTGTCAGTGTGACGAATCGATGTTATTGTTGTTGTCTGGTCCCCTTTTTCTACCATCACCTCGCCCGTGATTTCGTAAGAAGGGTATTGAAGGTTCGGGTAATCGGCATCGCGAACTTCTTTCATCTGGTGTATATTGTGTTTGTCACAATGGTCGGCGTCATCGTCGTTTTTGTACTTGGCCACAAAAACAAGTTACGGTACCTCACCTTGTCTATGCTCAGGTCGTTTCTGTTGGAATCAAAAGTCAATCGGTTCGAAGTAAATATCAAGAGATTGTGATTGACAAGGTCATTAGAGATTTGATAGATTGCTAGCAGCGCCACAAATCCAAGAAGATGAATCGTGTTGTGCATCATTGTTGAATAGGATCCAGACACAGGCACGTACTACACATAGAATGTAGGTGCGACAACATTGATTGAAGGTATCCCAAAAGCTCGAAGCTCCATCAACATATCCAGAGCCCTCAAGTTATACACCAACCGAGCCCTAGCTTCAAAATTTCTTTTAAGTATTGAATGCCTGCAATGAGTTCGAGTCGCAGGCACAACTGGCAGCAAGCCACAGCTATCTCGGTCCCTGGTGCATTTTTCTGTCTTTCCACTGTCCCAAACTATGTGACTTGAACAGCTGTGTATGTTGGTCTGATGGGTTCATACATTCAATGAAAGCCTTGCAACTTTGTAGAATTCCGCTTTCAACTTTGTTTACAGAGCTTCTCTTACCCGTTGGGTAGGGATGATGTCTCAGTGTATGGCAACATGTGAACACTATTCCCATTGAAACAGACTCCAAACTACTGATATGTAGGCCTGATTTCAGCCTCGCTGCAGTTTCGTAAAGCGCTGCTTGGTGGCTCAATATGCCCACTTGCACACGCCTTATCGCATTGTTGTTAAAACTGTAGCATGACTCTAAAGGGGTCCTAGCTTCCAGCTCTGTTATGATTGTTTCTGACCTGGTCAATGATTATTCGAAGGCCGTGTTGCGTTACCATCAGTCATCAAGTAACCGTACCAAATGTCCAACCACCGCTGTGGTATCCGATTCTACAAGAATTGATGAACGTACCCTGTACCTTGCCACACCTGCCCTCGTCGTCCCTTATCAACTTGCGGTTTTTTTGCAGGTTGGGGCCGTCCTTTGCTAGAGGCCATGGCGATGGGGCTTCCGGTGATTGCGACAAACTGGAGCGGGCAGACGGAGTTCATGAATGAGCACAACTCGGTGCTGTTGCCTGTAGACAGCATGGTGCCGGCGTATCCGAATGAACCTCACTTACTTCGCCCTCAAGGGTACCAGAATGGGGAAGAGATGGACTTGCGCAAGCGCCAGACCGAGCATCAGGTGAGACTGCAAAGCAAGTGCTAACTTGTGCTGGTGTGGAGCGGCAGTTTGTGTCGTGTGGGTCCTGGGACTTAGCTTCTCCATGGGTTGGAGAATGGCCTCTGCCCATGATTTTTCGAAGGGCACGCTGGCTTGTGGTTCAGCTTCGACTTGCAGGTAATTGTGCTCATCGCGCAAACACCCACAACGACGGAGCAATGAGTGGCAGAGATATGAGAAAATTCCTTTCAGTACCTCCACCGATGAGGTCAATGTCGGGAAGCCTGGTTGGTGGGTCGACGGCTCGATTTTGCAGGAATGCTGCGTTCGAGCCCTGACATAGCGAGAATGGCGTCGGCCGATGATGTACCAATGGCAGGGAATTTTTAGTTGTGACGCAAAATTCGCAAGTTTAAGGTGTCAAGATTTTTGCCATGTTGCATAGAGGAGCCTTGGACCTTGATGTACCTGGACGGTTGAATGCGTATGGAGGTGATTTTGGCTGAAGTTGATGTGTTCCAGGATGGCTCGAAACGTCACACGCCCCTTACACATGGGTGGTTCAAATATATGTACTTGACTGGAGATACCACAATTCAGCTCATTCTCGGACATGCATGCACAAACTTTAGGGCAGGTCAGCATTGTTCAAAGTAATTCGTTGCCACGTTCATTTTGGGGCTGAAGCAATCCCCTTGATGAATGTGGAGCCTGAATCTGTTGCAAACTCGAATTTTTCATGGCTGAATGAAAAGGACTACTTGGTACCTTGATACTTCTCTAACTCAACAGAATATATCCTAATGACACTCAAGGCTTGTTGGACGTTTGGATTGCAGTGGGCAAATGTGAGCGTTGCCGCTCTTCAGAGCGCTATGCGTCGAGTGCATGACGATTCCGAGTTAAGGGCAAAGCTGGGTAGGCAAGCACGGGCTGATGTGGAGCGACTATGGTGTCGAAAGCCTGTGGCGAGGATCTTGGCTCGCAGGCTACAGGAGATCAAATACAAAGTGATGTCCGAGGATGAATAGGCATTCCACGGCTGGTAGTATAGACGTGTTTGCGATTGAACAGTATAGGTGCTAGCGATGAGTAGTCCGAACATTGCAATTGCTGCAGGAGTGTTGTAGAGGTATATAGGTATTTCCACTTATTTACGCATGCGATCAGCATGTGTCTGAAATTGCTGGCATCTTTTTCGTTGTATGGTGTTGTGCAGACTGCACTCATCAATAGTGATTTTTTTCTGCAGAGGGAACGAGAACGCATTTCCCTCGATTGCAACGCGTATTCAAGTTTTCCCGAGCATGAGACAAGAACGTGTGCAGGATGTCGTTAGTTCACACAGAACAAGCTAAACGGGCCACTATGCTGGCTGTCATCACTGCAAAACGGGGACAGCGACAGCTGCAGCACGTGGTCGAGAGGTAGTCGATAGCTCTATGTAACAAAACATACAATTGCTTGTAGCATTCCCTATACGTGCTGGAAACACTCGACTATATCACATTGATTTCAGTTGTGTGTGCGACGGACATTCGAGGATAACAAGGATCTGGGCATTGCTCTGGGTGGGACACCGCTTACCGTCCGGTGCTCGACTTGGAATGGCGTGCTTGAAAGACAGAAATGTTGCGAGTGTCCGTAAGCCACGCGAACTAGTCTATCAATGATGGCTGAGATACCCACGCTTGCCATGTTTCCACCGGCTCACGAGTTTATTTCTCTGTAAATATTAGTTTGTCCTGGTCAGATTATTTGAATTGTTGGCAGCACTACACGGTTGCGGCGATTAGACGTCTTCAAGGAGGAACGCAGCGCAATATAACTTGCGGTTGCGTTTAGGAAATTGTGTTCGTGTCGAGAGGTGTGTGTGATTATGATACCCACTTGCCGAAGGATGAACCGTACCAATAGTTGAACGACACTTAGCGCATGATTGCTCTCATATCGTTCGCTCAGCTCTGCCGTGTTCACATACAGTAAATCCAGTTTTCAGTGGAGATGCAGGCTCTGGAACCCCGCAAAACACGTAGTCCACTGCCAATGATATTGACTCGAGCTGTCTGCAGACTACACACAAGTACGCAAATGTAGCACAGAGTAAATGTCTATAGCAGAGCTGTACACTGCTGCTGATGCTAACATGCGAAACTGTCTAAACACCCTTGTTTCTGTACACCCTATCAGCCTTCTTCGCCGGCGTTCCTGTGTCAACACCCGCCTTTTTCCGCCTTTTTGCTTCGCCTTCCTTTGCGGGTTTGAATACAACATCACGCAGAGTTTGGGAAGAGTCAGGCAAGGTCTCGCCGCTCTTTGCAGCGCACTCCAAGGCCACCTCAAGAGCGGTAATTTCCACCTTTGCCACCTGCACGATGAGTTCACAACGACGATGACCATCCATGACATGATTGATGTTTAAACTACGCTTGTAACTCCAGCAGTACTGCGACAGGCTCAGTGCGTGCACAGCTGCAAGTTCCTTCGAATCGGCAGGCTTTCCTCAAATATTGTCTACTCTTCGCCCCTGAGTGTACTTTTTGTTTTATCAGGCAGTATTTGTTACCGGCAAATCGGCCAATGATATTCTAGATCCAAACTTTCGTGTGGTTGGCATCCAGGACGATACGAGATGGGCCCAAAAAAGAAGACTCTGCAATGACTACCGATGCAATCATCGCTTTGACTGCCTTGATTTGCAAGAATGAACACCCACATTTAACCGGTACAATTGTGCGTGGCTGCGTTGCATGTGCGTTGCAACTCTTACTCTTTCCTGTGGTTAGACGCCAACTGATCAGCCCTTGTTTGCACAGCCTTTGTCAAGACTGTTGGTGGGAAAATGATTCAGAATATGCGCATGCGTCCGTCCCATTGTGTATGTGGCCTTTAAAAACTGAATCGATTATGATTATAGAATCCCATTGGATTTCCAAACAAGCAACACTCATTTCTGTGATGATCGATTTGAGTGAAACAGTCGATAGTTGCCACTGAAGAATTCCCAGGACAGGACTGCAAAAAATCAAGCACATCATAATCCAGTGCTGCCTCGGTGCTCCATAATGAGTGGATACGTCTCGTCTGGCAACAAGAAGAGACAGCGCCTATGGCTGAGGAAAGGTGGATTAGCCCCCCCCCCCCC
>NHOP01000879.1:0-12564 GCA_018697155.1 Pyramimonas parkeae | reverse complement strand
ACTTGAACGCTCATTGTCCATAATGGAGAAGGCTCATGGTCCAATGCACTGCGATGTGGCCAAGACGCTCAGCCTGCTGGGCGAGGTACTACAGGTACGCATTGAAAGACAAGCACTCACGTGAGATGTGCATCGGGAGGATCAACTTCACCTAGAGGTGCAGGACCATGTCCAATGGCCTAGTTGGTGAGGCGACGGCCTCCTACACTTTGAATCCAAGACGATGCTGGCTGGCGGGTCGCCTTCGATTAGCGAGGGATTGTGCCAATCGCCTAACCTATGAAAACTGGTGCTTAGTAAGGTTATTCTTCATTTATTTATAATCAAATCTTAAGAGTAGCAGAAAGAACGGTGTCGAGTATTTGGAGATTGGTCGTGTGGTGATAGGTGCTGCACATGGTTGCTGTACATGGTGCTGCCGGAGAGCCATACCTGCGTACGTGTGTTTGGCATGCCGTTCTTCAGATGTCAAGCTGAACAACGGCATAGCAAGTACACGTATGTAGAAGGATGGTTATGTCTTCTGTAGCTTCTGATGTCGCCTGCGTGCTTTGTCCATGATTGTCATTCTCCAGCATCGCCCTAATGATGCGTTGTCTCATTTTTCGTGAACACTCTCTGTTTATCCAAAGCCGTTGAATATGTCGCATTCACGATGAGCGACTGAATGTTGTGTCCATGCAAGAGTTTGAAACATATGTGCGCATAGCTTTCCCCATCCTTCCTTTTCGGAATATTGATGATAGGTTGAGAAAACCCTTGCAACAGCTTCATGTGCGTGCACGTCCTGACATTGATCCAGAGAACTCTTAAAACAATTGAATGCCGAAAAACCGCCACAGATGGTACCCTTTGCTTTCCAGAACTATGTGTGCACTAGAAACACGATTCTTCCCAAATATTGTGCCCACAACGAATCGCGCCCCTATGTGGCTCATCCCTTTCTTCCCAAGCAACTCGCTACTCTTCTCTTGGTTCCGCTTCAATAGGTGCTTAACTTGTCCCCGAGCTTTCCCATTGTCTCCTTTCGACAATTCTAGGGTTTCTGGCATATTCATATGAGCATTTTAGACAGTGGATGACTACAGTGCGTCATCCATTGAAGCATCTCTCATAGCACTCCTCCCTTGGCTGGATTCATCCGCCTGCCTTGCCATGAACATCAGCCCCGGTTCGATCCGGTACGATTCCTTATCCCTTACGCCGCCCGTGCTTATGGTCTATTCTTCACCTCAACGCCTGCGCATACTGCCCCGCTTGGGCTGATTCTTTCATCGTGAGCGAGCACATGCCCTTGACGTATGTGCTTGTTGCGGTGTGCAGGAAACGGGAGACACCACCGAGGCTCTTGGTCTGTACACACGAGCACTGGCAGTAGACGAACTTCTTCTTGGCCATCATAACCACGTCGTTGCAGCGGATTTGACGCGTCTCGCTACGGCCTTGCACTCGCAGAGAAGCTACAAACTGGCCAGACCTCTGTTTGAGCGCGCCCTTGCCATAGAAGAACGGTGCTTTGGATCCAGGCACGTGCGTGTGGCTGCGTCATTGAACAACCTTGCTCTGCTGTTGGATGACACAGGGGACCCAACAGCTGCCCAGCCGCTCTACCAGCGAGCCTTGCGTATCTACGAAAATACCCGGGATGGCGGCTCGTGGCACCCGGACGAATCCGCCTGTCTCACAAATCTAGGGCTGCTGTTGAAGGCTCAAGGGCGCAGCGAAGAGGTTGTTCTGATGATGATGCGTGCCCTGTGGATTGATGAGAAAGTGCACGGACCTGAGCACCTCGACGTGGCAATGGATTGGAGCAACCTGGCGCTGGTATGGGCGGAGTTGGGACAGCAAGAACAAGCACAAGCTGCGTTTGAGCGTGCTCTCGCCATCAGAGCAAAGCTGCTGGGATCTACGCATGCAGAGACAAGGGAAACGAGGGAGAAGTTGAGTTTGCTGAATAAGCAATCAAGAAACACAAGCGTATGAGAATATCAGGATGCTTCACGCTTGATTTCCGAGTCTGCAAAGCTCATTATCTCTCTTCAATCGCATCATTATCAGTTCATGCGTTTGCACGTAGTTTATTTGGGAGCTGTGGACTTGAATTGCGTGCATTGAATTTGGCGATAGGCTATTGTCTTGGAACTGGAAAGGTTGTTTCATTCTGCTACCACAACGTGTCTTTAGTACACTGTAAACTGGTTTTGATATTGTTGGATGTCCTTAGTCGTGCTTTTCCATCTTGCTTGGCGCAGCATTCATTTCCACAAGATGTATTGATTTTGAGATCCCTAGCAATATGTTATGGATATAATGCATATCATGGAATGTAGAGTTAAGCAACGCATGTATCATGAATGGCTGACTCCCGCACAACAATGCAAACAATTAGTAGTGCATCACACTGCATGCAATCGATGCTCAAGAACCTGTTCCATCTTCTTTGTCACATGTAGTTTGATGCATGAGAACACCAATCTAAAACCACTGTCATACTTGATGTTTGGCCAGCGCAGCATGTAGGCGAAAGACTAAATAACACTCATGTCACAGTTTTGTGCTCACCACAATATGTGCAAGCAAAGCTCAAATCTAGCATACCGAAAATTGTTCAATGACAGATAGAAGTTTCCCTAACGGCAGTCCGATGTTTTTGTCTGAAACCAGATGTCATGACAAACATGCGATCAACATTTTGTGAATTCTATAATCTTCTTGCGAGTTGCGCTTTCAGGTAAGGATCAGTTGGCTTCCTATTGAAAGGTTTCCTGATGCGCTGATTTTGACAAGTAGTGCCACTGACCTGATGACCATGGCGTTTATCTGGGAAACCAAACATGGGCAGTGACAAGGAGACTGGTTTCTCCATTATTCTCACATCTTACCGTGACAGGTCTCTTAGAGAGCTGACGGGTTTCCCTTGAGAGATGAAAGTTTCAGTTTCTTCTAGTCAGCCCTGTCAGGTGTTCCACCGCCTCAGGCGACTGATTCGGGCTTCGCCAAAATTACTGGACTATGTCGGGTTTTGGACTATCTCTACTTGTGGGCTTGCTCCAACACCGTTGTTGCGTTTCAGGTGAATGGGGTCTACGTGTCACCTTTCATGATGTTTGTGATGTTCCTCGCCTCAAGGTTGATTCATAGTGTACGGTTCTCTCATGATTTTTCCAGCGAGCTTTGTTGCATTCTCCCCTCACTAGTGCAACATTTGTGTGCATGCAACGTAGAGAAACTGAATCTCCTTAAGTATCTCATAAGAATAAAGTCTTTTATTTGTGGTGCAGTGGTTAGCCACCCTGCCTCTTGCCCGTGAAGTCACAGGTTCAAATCCTGCGTGGCGCAGGAATTCGAACATGATCAACTGCGGTATTGTTGCAGTTGCAGGAGACGTACCCAAACGACCCCTCCCCAATGTCAACACTCAAGAGAGTGTTACCTGTCCTTCCTCTCTAGGTTGAGTTGTACTTCGAGACTTCGGTCCTGGGTTTCCATTTTCCAGCTCTGTTATGCGATTGTTTTCATGACTGGCTTTGCATATCATGGATCGCACAGCCATCACATGTCAGTGTCTGTGGAATGTCAGGCAAGCGATTCTGTTCGGACTTATTCACCAAATGTTTCAATACAACCCAACTGCACATGTCGGCTCACCTTGTTAGAGGGGCATTAGCTTGATACGCCGTGTATGGGGTGAAGCCCCAAGAATGGGTGCTGCCACGGCCGATGATATGTTAGTCTGAGCTGGCTGACCTGGTCAACGATTAGGGAGTGAACACACCATTCGCCTAAAGAATCACCGTGACAAGTATAGGTACGCAAGTTTTCATACCTCCTCACATGGGGCACGACCCACAAGAGCAAATCCTTCATGAATCGACAATAGAGCGATGCACCCCGTAAAATCCTTCTATTTGGGGGCTTGGTGTGCAGCTTATCCGCTCATCATCGATTATCGAGATGTGATACTTGTCGCCTAAGCAATCCCGATCCATGAAAGGGGACGACTTCGGCAGATTCATCGAGGCCCATGAATGCTGGGTGGGCCTTCGAGTTGCCATTGCACGAATCGCCCAAGCAGTCCGCATGATATGATCACCCCGTCGGCCGACGATTGATAAAGGGCGTGTGGGTAATTGGTGGGTAATTTTCGATTAGCGTGTGATCCAATCGCACAAACAAACTCGAGATTAGGCGGTTTAAGCCCCGGGCATAGAGATGTAGACTCTTATCCTCGGCCGATGACTTTTTTCAAAGCCCATTCTTGGCTCGCGAGTCATCTTCGATCCTGCTATTCATTCTGCAAATCGCATGTAGCAAAAGCCATGATGGGTACTGCCTCGACCTACGATTAATCAATGGCCGTGCCGGCTTGGCGAGTCAACTACGAAAAGAAAAGTGATAACGCCAATCACCAAAACATTAATTCAGCCTGGTAGGCAGATGATCCATCGACGGCCAGGCTGCCTATGAGGGTCATCCTCCACTGGCGAGTCAATCCAAACCTTCTACAAAATCACCATGCATACTGCCTCCCACGGTTTCTTCGTACATTGATCGTGGGTTGGGGTATACGTGCATCCCTAATCGATAGGAAGTGAAACAGCCTAAGAGACCTGAGCTTCAACCTTCCAGCGAGGCCGTCTACATGGATCTTGCTAATAAGCCGCCTGTTTTCATGATGGTTGCTCGGGGGATGGTACGTGCTGAATATATGTTATCCGCCAAGCCGATATCCCACTGAATACATCGGCGGAGGCAGTGCCCACCAATCCATCCATACATGCTGTGGTTTCAAACCAGGCGTCCCGCGTAACAAGCCGACCCCCTCCCTACCTATTGGGCCGTCCAACATGGTCTAGACCGATGGATTCTTCTTCGCCAAATCGGCATTTGGGCTGCAAAGGCAGTCTCATCGGTAGATTTTCATTTGGAAATTCCTATTAGGTTCCATGTGGGCCTGGTTAAAACTTGAAAGATCAGTGACTTCGGGATTGGCTCTGACGGTTGGGTTCAATTATAATTGCAACAAAGATGGAGTATACTGTAAAAGAACAAGTTTCTACAGTGGTGTGCACCACTCAAGTGTCTCCTTACCTCGCACAGAGCGGCCGTGGGCGTCATGGGCAAGTATGCCGAAGAACTATCGGCTATACAGCCTGTTGAAGACAAAACCCCTTCCCCTGAAAATTCCAATAACACGGTGCCTCTTGATAGCGGCGACGGGTATGTTTTGAAGGCCCGCGTGCGTTCACCCCATAGCAAAATCGAGTGGTGGCAACATTATGTCGAACACATTTCCGCGAGTTTACCTGAATTCCTGTTGATTTCGGATGCGCTCAAGCGTCAATGATCAGGGCGTTGATTTGAAAGAATTTTGCTTTGGTTTCCGATTCTATTTTCTTTTTCATACACTTGTACCAATTTGACATACACACGGTCAGGCAAAGCAGTTGCCAAAGAGCGCAACCTGAAGTCAGCGAAAAATCGAGACTGTTGGCTTCTGAACGGGTGTTTAAGATGTTTACAATTGACATCCAAGCAGTTTGTATGTTGGGCTGTGGACCATGTCATCCTCTTGCTGTTCGCTTGGGGTTTGCGCATGATGCCCATAACAACACCAAACTCGTAACCGTTTACTGGGTTTCTAGTCGCGAGCATGTGTGCAAAAGTGCGCAAATTGCGATAGGTTCCATCGTAGGAACTTCTTTCTTGTAACAACAGCTGCGATCCAAACCGCTCCTCCGAGTCATCAGCTGATGCTGCTCCTACTGTTGTGAGATCAATAGGCATACAGAGCAGATGTATGCCTAATCTTGTAAGGTTCTCCACTCATGTTCTTTATCACACATGTTGATGAACATACATAAAGAGCTATGCACGATTCGAATATGATTTCCTTTTCGTTTCTTCAGGATGTAAAGTGATATAGTTGATTGCAAGAACAGTGATCTATCCCAACAACTCAGTTGTAGTTTTGATTTGAGTTATTTTCATGACGCATGCATGCAGGTATCGTTCAAGGTCCTGCTCGCGATCCGTTTCGCAAGGCCGCTCACGATCCCCGCCAAATAGCGCAGCTGTGGGATCCGAGCGAGATTCCGAGGTATGCCCACTTGCATGAAGCAATATCAAACTTTAGGTTTTGCTGTACTAGATTTTCTGCTTCTGGATATGGCTTGGGAAGTGATTCGTACACTGTCAATGCGCATACTCTGCTGCTGCTAACAGTTGAGGTTGATTGCAAATGCCGGTATTTCATCCAAGTGCGATACCGGCAATGGTTGCACAAGTATAGATGTAAGGATGCTTGAGCTGGCAAATTTGTGTTGATACACCTGGAAAGTGTCCAGCTGATGAGCTGCAGAATTTTAGTGGTTGATGGAAGAACGACTGATTGATGTACTAGCTCGATCAATGGAAGGGTGCAAGTGCATGCGTGAGTGTGTGCAGAACAAAGTGTACGTCGGGGGCATGAACTGGATCACTGATATTCGAGCGCTTGTTGACCACTTCTCCAAATGCGGCAAAGTCCTCAACACCAAGGTATTTTCTAAATTGTCTATCCGACTTTTATCTGGGATGTTTTTGCTGTAAAACATCAGATTCCCGTTTTTTTGAGTATGTTTCTTGCAGTCCAGGATGCATTCCTCTGGGGATGCTCTGGTGTAAGCTTTCGATGTCAATGTTGCTGTTGAAATGTTTCGCAGTGATCACCGTCAGTCAAATGAATTTAAAAGCATAGCCTTATACACAGACGAAACTGCATCATGGAAACAGTCACACTCTTTGAATACCTGCAAGTGTTGGACAATGAGGACCAATGTCACTTCTTAACATCTTCTGTTTGTTACCTTCATTCGTTTGACTGTACAGTGCAAGAACCATTTGAGAGCACGTAAATTTATTATAAGAACTGATGCAATCGCAGCGCAGCAGAATGAGATTCTAACGTTTTTTCCCGGAAGTCAGACTTTCCATCTGGCAGTCCTTGTGTCATACGTGTAGCTAGGATGTAAAAGCAACGACCAGCCTCCTCAGGGATGTATTTTGAATCTAGATGAAGGGAGGTTTCACCTCATTTTCAGTCATTTTAGGCGCTTGTAGAACTTCAATATGCTGGTATGGTCTTTCTGATTGCTGCACTGAGTGTCAGCGCAACTGGCAGACTTGGAAGTAACTTGCATGAGGAAAGGTTTGGAAGCTGACGCTGGAAAGACCTTCAAACTGGATTCTGTGCGCCTATCAGTAGCATACCCAACACGCGCATTAGCTTCTGCACCTGGTTTGTTTTGTCCTGTTCAATCAGCATGCAGGTGCAATCTAGATTGTTGCTCTGCATGGTGCTCGCTGACCTCGAAATTCCCAAAGCCATCTGTGCTACCGATTGGCCAGTTTTCGAACAGGGTGCAGCAGCAAACAATCAATCTGAGCTTGCCACATGATGTGAAGTACCTGGAAGTAGTTTATGAGGGGCTCGACCCCAACCATTACATTACCTTATCTTGCGTTGGAGGATGGGTGCTGCAGATTATCATCGATCCCATCAACCAGCGCTCCAAGGGTTTTGCTTTCGTCTCGTTCGAGGTGCGGGGTAACTCGATGTCCTTAAACCTACTTGTGCAGCGCCTTAGGTCAACTATCCCACAAAATTGTTCAAAGATTAGTCTGTGTTTAGTCGTTCCAAATGCGCTACATATCTTTCGACCTTGGACATTGCATGATGAATGTTCTGAGCGTCCGTCAGTATGAGATACACACCTACACACGCTGATGCTCCGGTCAGCAGAACGTGGCCCCGGTCTAGCATTGATTCGTACGTAGCCAAGCAAGTGAATGCGAGAAGGGCCCTATCAATCTTTGTCGAAACATAGCGCCATGCTTGTTTCCCAAAAATGTCAACCTAAAGATCGGACCATGTTTGATGGAGATCCGACCACCCTCGTGTGCAAGTTTCCCATCGGACGAACATTCCGGATCCAATTGAATTCTTGTTGGTCCTTTTCGTAGCTGCCCTGAAGCTGTTGGAGTGAAATGCAATTGTCCCTTCCGCGATGCAAAGGATGCTGGGGTTGATAATGCTAAGGCCTGGGAAAGGAGAAGTAAGGGATGGGCAGGCGCATGGCGATGATCAAGCCCAATCTGACAGGTGCTTCTGGGGTTGATATGATTCGCAGGACGCCTCCAGTGTGGGCGCGGCGCTGGACTTGAACGGTTCCATGCTGGACGGGCGTCGTATCCGGGTCAACTTGGCTGTGCAGAAGAGCAACAGAGACGATTCCGCTGGACGGTGCGAGATCTTCGTAGGCTGGCAACATGCATTGCTTATGTAGGAAGGGTGTGGCGATGGAGTGGCAGTGAGGACATCCATAGCAGGGCCCTGTAGGCTGGTGCCAGATCCTAGAGACGCGAGCTCATGATAGAATTCGACCCAGATACCGTTGCTCTCCACGCCGGCATCGTTTGAATATAAGCGTCTGGCTCTTGCCGAGCTTGACACGCCAAGCCCCAGATTTTCTTATCGATGTTGCAGTTGACAGACGCAGCGACAGGTGCAGGAGACTATTACGCGAAATTTCAGGAGTGGTATGATCACTCTTGGATTGGTAGGTGTTGAGCTGTACGAGAAGTCTATGAATGTGGTCTTGTGTCTGCGGATTTGTCGACGATGTAAGGATAGAAATCAGGAGTGTCATGCTAGCCATTCGATATTTACCCACCAGCAACAACATGGCTAAGGATGAATTGCTAAACATGGGAGGCCTGTCCCTCACCTCGGTTGGAATGCGACCGGCCTGTAGGTTGTCAGACTGTTGTTCCACCGATTGAGGTTCCCTTACAGCGTAATGCTGACTTTGCGGCGCACGCGCTCCCAATCACCAGGTTTTGTTCAGCTATGGGACGCTCACATGCGTCAAGGATCTACCTCCAAAGGGGGGGTGGGGGGGGGTTCCTTGATTGCATTTGCCCGTTAGATGACACCCCACTTGGTCAGGTTGGCGATGGCCTGAAGCAGCAAGCTTGGCAAATCGTCCAATCTGTTTTGTCAGATTCGTTGTGAGTGATGAGCATCGCTTGATTGAATTTGATTTGATTCTCTTTAGTGGATTCGGGATATGTGCAACAGGGGACGAGGCCGCGGGGACTTTGGTGGCCGTGGAGATTTTGGTGGTCGTGGGGGGTTTGGAGGTCGGGGTGGACCTGGTGAGATATCCTCAACACCCAGACATTGATGTGTTTAATGTATGAGAACTTGCTTTACTTGTAAGGCCGATCGCAACATTTCATGTGATTCTCAATCCACGATTGAAGGTCTTGGGTCTAATGAAGAGCGGCGGCACTGAATATTGGTACGCGTGCTCGCAAACGACAGGTGTTGTCAAGTTGTTTTATGAGTTTCGTGCTATATCATCAGTTCAATTTGTATGCAGTAGTCACGCAGCGTGCCCATAACACAGTGCACAACCACTGCATGCAAAAGATGCAAGGCCCCCCTGAGGTCTGTCAGCAGCAGGAGCCTAGTCTTACGTTACAGTGTCTCATTGAAAATGCCAAGTGTTGTGGTGTACATCGGCCCCAACCGTCGTCTGGGGCCTGAGATGTGCCTATCCGGAGAACATGCCAAAGATTCTCTATACAGTAGCATAGCCTAGCACAAGCCTGCACATCCTGGATCCCTGGTTGGAAGGTGTTTGGTGAATTTCTGTCTCATTGTGTCCCTTAGTTGCATACGATCACGACGGAGATCAGCAGATGCCACCGAGAGGACGCTTTGCTGCTGCGTGTACGTATTCGTGAATCTCTGGGTGCTCGTGCTTTCCAGGCGATTATTCCTTTTCGAACTCAATCTTCTGTGAAGTTAGCATGACATCCCGATCAATCAGCCTTTCCGCGGATTGGTTAGTAGCCGAGTCCCGGTGGCTGGTATACCGACGCGTGTCGTTCGATCGCTTGGTGTCTTTGTTGCATGAAATTTTGTGCATCCCGAATGTAGAAGCTGCAAAGTGTGTGATTGAATGCCGCCAAGTGCTGTGGGGTGCAGGGTTCGACCGGGGCCCTGACCGGCGCCTGGGGCCAGAGCCCCGCGGGCGGTTTGTGGAGCCTCCCCCACACAGCAACCCCAAAAAGAGAAGCAGCCGCCACTCGCGGAGCCGCTCCCGCAGCAGGTGCACATTCTCTTGTGTTCGAATGGTCGTGTCTCGCGTCAAGCAGGGCGTCTGCGTTGTACTGTATGGTACCGTATCGTGCTGAATCGCCAGATGATGTTTCAAAGGCCATGCTGGCTTGGTGGGTCGTCTTCAATTAGCGAGTGATCATACCAGTTGGCGAAAACAAACCACCATGGCGCCGTGGTGGTTTAACAGTTTTTTTTTTTTTTGGGTTCAATCATTTTTACCATTTGTTCAAACATGGATATATAGAGATGGCTCCCCGCCCTTGAGGTAAGGGTCATGTCCCCATGTATATATAGATAACAATTCTTTTTTTGAAATTCCGTTTTCTGTTGACGACGATATGCATTGTGCGTCAGCTGCCGATTCAGCGGATATCTGTGGGTCGAACCCCGCTAGGCTACCGGGGCCATTCTGCAATGGCGCATGGCTGTATTCCGATCACTTTAATGGGAGCAACGGAGGTAGAAGCTGTGCTTTTTCAAGGTCCTCTGGGTTTCTGTACCTGCGTTCAGCTGTCGGCAAGCCCCAATACGGTTGAGCGCGTGTGCTGATGTCAGGCCCGACGGGCTCTGACTTGGTGACTCGTCGCGTTTTCTTTTTGCAAAGTCGCATTCGCATCGAATGAAGCGCTTTTTTCATGGAATGTTGAGAGCGGTGCTGTGTATGCGCATCGTGAGCTTTCAATGCATGTGAGCAGCGTTTGGAAATCTGTGTACACCAGACAGCTCGCGGCAAACAGCACACTTCCCGTGGCGATAAATCAACCGCTACAGTCTTGACAAGCCACAGTGTAGGTCAATGGCCATATATACTCAGACTCGGACAACGCGCAAGATGAAAATAGCACGACGATTCTGACTTCATGTACAGCTGGTGTTGTGTTGCTGCCTGCCTGTGTGCGATGTGCGATGTGATTCACCTGTTTCCTTTTGTTTGTTTGGACTATGCATCAACCAAACCTGGAGCTCGTTTACTTGGCGAATGATATGACACAATTCAGTCAGAACAGTTGCTACTGTTTGACATACCGAAGATGAGTGACCTTGCTAAGGTGAGTGCAATGTCTCACAAGCCCAACTTCAATGCGTGCAAGTTTCCCATGACACATCACCAGCTGAGATCCACCTGCATTCCGTGTTGCGAAAACCGCGAGCCCGATCTCTCCAGGACGCATGTACGAAAACGACCTGTATGGAGCTTGTGCGTATCGTGACACTCCTGAGATGAGGAGTGGCTGACACTTGGCGGATTCCCGTAGGTCGAGATCGGCGAGCCGAAACCGGACGCCACCTCCGCTGAGGAACCGACCCCCTCCCCCCGCACGTGAGCCAGTGGTTATTCCGGAGACTGCTGAGCTGGCGGTTGCTGACGAGCAGTACGAACAAGTGCTGGTATGAAAATATTCATGGACTCTCGCGACATGTTTGCGGCGTCATTCTGGGCGTCGTTGTGTTTTGTGTCTGACGTCATTCCTACCGCGCTTTTGTACCCATCTCTTTTCAGTACATGCAGAGTGCGTCTGGCAAATGGTTGCGTACCTGAGGGGAACTATCCGGGAACTCGGAAGATTCTGTCGGCGATATATCTCTGTTGGTGACAAAAATGTGTTTCCAAATATCTTTTGCGGAGTGCGTGGAAAGCATGAGTACAAGAGCCGGCTGAATTTCAACAGATACAAATTTCGGAAATCGAGGAGAAGCTGAGAGCCAGCCACGCTGCGGAGATGGCTGCCAATGCGCGTGTTCAGGTATTCATCACTTAACTAGGCTTGTTTACGCTTGACGTGGTCCGTGTGTTCATGACTGAAATGATGGACCTGTATTATCCGTCAGTGGATAGTCAACATGAGCATACATTCAATGACCAGACCTGAGATTAACTTTTTGCTTCGTGTTTGTTGTGTATAGATGAAGGGACATGACGCGTGCCTAAAGGGCAGGGAGCTGTGTCATCTGGATTGTGCTCTGAATTCTATCGGTGCACAGGATTGCCTTCATCACTTGTTTGTCATGTCAAAATCTGTGAGTCCGTAGTCCAAGGTGAACACATCTCGCCGTCCCCGTCAGGATGTTCTTCTGATATGTGCAAATCTATATGAAACACACCAAGATGTGTTTCATATGCAGTCGGTTTCCGGCTCGTAAGCTCTGCTTGTTGGTGTACCTCCGAGGATTTGTTCGCAGTTGCAGTCAGGCATGTCTGCTCCAGCTGCTTTGATTGAATAATGAACGGATATTCTTTGAGAAATGCCGATATACAAACAAGTAAAAGCATGAACTTTCCTGGCGAATGCGTACCACTGTTCCCTTAAGTTACTGTATTGCTGCTCCGTGCTCCATCCTGCGTGTTTTCCCACTTTCGTGTGTTTGCTTGCTATACGAACAGTGCTGTCGCA
>NHOP01000878.1:0-12564 GCA_018697155.1 Pyramimonas parkeae | reverse complement strand
GGCATGCCAGACTGAAGTTCTCCGCCTTCAAGCTGCTCAGCTGCTCCTCCATCCCCTGATAACAATCGCGACCAGGTCTTGTCCGAACCCCCGTCGGCGTCACAGTCCAAGTCGCGCAAGTATTCAAGAAAACACCATAAACAGCACTAGAACCAGCCGCAAAAGGAATCACATAGACACATATGTAGCGAGTGTGTGGATATGAGACAATGCAAGAGAGAAAGAGAGAGAGGCCGTTTCATGCGCGCAACCGATACGAGAAGGCGCTTGGACACAAGTGAAACAGTGTCCAGTTACAGTTGTTCCAGATCAGCGGGTTGCTCAGGTCACTCGTCTGCATGAGCAGGAGGGAGGGTATGATTGCAAGCTCCATGTATTGCACATCGTACCAACCTTTGAGTCCGTCTGTCACTGGACGCGTTCACCCACCTGTGTGTGCATTCTCAAATCAGTCAACCAATCAGACCCCTGCATGCACGCTCCCATCCAACGCTTCCCCACAAGAGACGCACTTACTTGAACCCCTCCCCATGGACCCTGCGCACACCTCCAAGGCCTTGGTCTTGGCCCTGAGCGCAGCCACCTGCTCTTGCAGCCGTTCTCGGTGCTCGCACTGCTTCTGCATGTTCTCCAGCAAAGCCGCGTTCTCGCGCTGCAGCTTGTGCACGTCCCACAGCACCTTCTTCTGGATCTTGAACGACCCGTGCCCGAAGCGGCTATCGTTGATGACCAATGCCGCTGTATCGCCATCCACCTCGCGCCACTCCTCAGGCTGCGTTGTCCCGCTGCTGTCCTCGCTTGCGGCGTGGGGCACGACATCCTGGACATAGCCTATACCCAGCCCCCTCATCCCAAAACACACATGCAAAGAGACGCGCATTCTCTATACGCGCATTCTCGAAAAGCGACCAATGAGGTATGCAAGCGGCTTGTCCACTCTCTCTGTATCTGTCTAAGGATCGACGCGGGACGTGAGACAAGATCTTGACTTCGCAAACAAGGGTGTTGGATAGAAGATACGCGAAGCATCATTGTCGGAGGGCAGGCATATGTGCTAGAACATCCTTGTTGCCAAACTCCTGGCAGACAGCGTAGACTCCGAGATAGCAAGTTAGAATCTTCATGGAGGTTTTGCGAGTTGTCTTTTTTCCCCATTCCCCAGGATAGTTCAGCCAGCAAATCATTGCTCACCAACCTGGTACAAATCTCTAGGTGAACGCCTTATCGCAATTAGCTTCCAGACACTTCGCACTCTGATGCGGGACATCGCTAGCTACTTCTACGCACATAACAATCCAACAAAGCGTCCTTGCTTGACCTTCCTTGCGACTTTGAGCATCGTACATTCCTAAAGCACGTGCTAAGCAAGTCACTATGCCTGCGAAAATGCGGAGCGTGGATCCAAGATGATGTTTTCGGCAAACCTCCCGCCGGGATTGCTTGTAGCAAATACTGCATGCCATTGACGCCGAAGATGAAGCGCCGTCTTCCTTGCTCCGCGATCTATCACCAAGACCTCAGCTACCACTGTCAACTCGTTCTTCAGGGACGCATTTTCTAAAACAAACGCTGCGTAAGCGCGACATTGCTGCCCTAGCACGCGTCGAGAGCGTCTTTTTTTGCGCAGAATGAACGCGCGCAGCATCGACCCAAGAGTTGCTTCGAACAGAGATAGTGTGTTTGTGAACACGACTGGGCGCGCGCGGACACGTCTCGCCACACACGCCCCGCTGGCTCTCACCCCCGACGGCGGTGGCGTGGGCTGCCTGGCGAGCTGGGGCGCCTCCTGCTTGGCCGCCTCCGCCGCCGCCAGGTCCCGCCGCAGTGTGGCCACCAGCGCCTCGCACGCCCACAGCTCGTACTTGGCGTCGCCCAGCTCCTTCTCGCTCTCCGCCCGCACCTGCGCCAACCGAGGGAAGGGGGAGGGGGTGTGGAGCAACGGTCATCGTGCATGGCATGTCCTAGGGCAGAACACGATGCAGACGTATGCAGCCGCAGAAGCAGGAAGTCAGACTGACACCAGACATGCGAGGGCACGAAGACCACGTTCCAACACCAACAAGTTTAACAACTTCAACAAACAATGCACCCGAATGGAATCAATTTCGAGATTATAGTCGGGTGCATCGTTTTGAGATGTAGCTCGGCAACGCTCGTTGTACGGACTTTCCAAGAGGCGGACAATTTTGATTTAAATCCGACGCACCGATTCGATTTCTCGTTTGAGGGTGGAGATGAGCTCAGCCTGAGCAATTTCCACATCGCTGCCAGCCTCCCTCAATGCCACTCGCAGCATCTGGTTCTCCTCCTCCAGCTCCGCCACTCGCGCCACCAACGCTTGCTGCGATGGAACAAATCAGGACATCACTTGGCGAAAAGGTACACAAACCCCATCAACCTTCAAGTTCCGAGTCGGATGTTGTTCAGCATCAATCCTGTCGCCCAGATTCCAGAAAAAGGACAGAAACCGAGCAATACCGCCAATCCCGTGCGGCGGCAGCATTGATCTTGCGCTTGTGGGATCGCCTCTCATTGCAACACGGCACTGAGCAGAGGAGCTTTAGAATCACTACCAGCAGTGAAAACAGCATCAAGGCATTCAACGAAGAATGTTGGTGGAACCAGCGGCTCCAATCGTGCACTATCTCAGGTCATCCCTGGCGATCTGTTGTCCTTAAAGAGTCCTTGGGATATCCACCTATATCTACACCTTGAGACGTCAAGCAGCGAGCGGACGGTTCGTCCGCGCTTAAACACATTCTGAATCTTCAACGAAACTACAACAGCGCTAGATCTCCCGGATGCGCCAAATCAGCAATCGGAAGAAGATCCATAACGCCACTTTTGACATGAACCAGAATACAACTGTCTGGTGTTAAAATGAATCTGCTGGGCTCAATGTCCTACTTACTTGAAATCGGAACTACGAAATCTCCGAGGGACATCTGTTCGTTGTGTGGTAAATAGTTCTAAACATCGGCAAGAAATCGTAATACGTGGGTTCGTTGTCTCCCCAAATGACACAGCTGTGCCCGCGTCGGTACCTTATCGTCCTTGCATGCCACCGACTTGGGTGTGTCCGTCTCGTCCTGGGTGGCGACCCCATTCCCCTGGGGCCCTTTCCCTGAGCCTCCATTCCAGCAAACCCGCCAGCGCAGTAAACAAACGTCGAACACCATAACTTGCCGACATGCATGAATTTGGTGCTTGAAGTGTTACAATTGATGACGATGAGAACAGGCAGACAGCACCACTAGAAACCGCAGTGCAGTGAACATGCACAAACCGGCGGCATCAGGATAGTGCGCAACAGACTCCATGCATCTGGAGGCGTCCTCCAACAAAAGCTGTGACGCGATGGAGCTGCGCGAGCTGGCGGTGAACTGTTCAGGAGTTGCATGGGCGCTGGACTCGCTCAGCAGGAAGCCGGACACACCTGCAGTTCATGGATTGGGTTGCATTTTTTTCGCAAAGAGCAGTATCTACATTCAAACAAGATATGAGCTTGTTTGTGATGTCAAACTCACGAAAACGAAGCTAACGTCGTCTTTATTTTGCTCGGAGCATGACGTTCTTTGACACATACACCTAATCGAGTTTAGAGCTTGGACCAAAAGCATATACCTGTCAGATATATCTTGTGCATGTGATTGTACCATTCACATGAACCAGCATCCAGCATGGCCAAAGTCAAATTCACCGCAACAGTCAAACAAGCTCACACCTGGGATCGGACCCATGACCCTAGGAGAGTAGTCTACCATTTGAGACATCCCGCAAATGCCTTGACGAAACAGATTGGTACAGATAAAATGGAATGGAAAAATGAAATGGATAGCATTTTTAGCTAGAAATAATATCAGCAAAACTGTCATTTGTTGCAATGTTCTCCAAAATGTCAGAATGAAGATAATCTATTATACTGTATCCTTGAATGCCCTTGGGGGAAACTAATACAAATAAACTCAAGGGCAACTAACCCTGTCCTACCTTTGTCTCTCACGGATCTAGATATGTGCTCAGTGATCTGCTTATGTCTGTTGATATTGATAATCTGATGTCTTGTCATACATCAAGTCCAGAACGTCGCAGGTATTGAGCACACACAAAATTGAGATTTTGTAGTAGGGGAAGATTTCACCTGAGAGTGTTAGGCTAGCTTGGCTTGTAGCACTCTGTGGCACATAGTCTGCGGATATTCCAAAAAAAAAAATACATGTCAGTTGTGACTGCTCCAGTTTGGGACACCTGCTCCAGAGTTAGGGAATACACTTTCTTCTAAATTCACAGATTTCTGACTTTGCTTCACCGAAAATCAAACTTGATTCATGCCACCGTCAAAATGTCCAGGTTCAGCCACTAGTAGAAGGCTAGCTACTCATGCTTAGCTATTCTAGATCGCCCAGCCAGACACGGGCGGAGATAGCTTTGGCAAACAAGTGAGCTGGTGATGCAACTCGGGTGTTCTGAACGAGCCAGGCACTGCGGCATTCCACCACAGATCATTCTCCAATTAATGGCCACTCTATTTATCCATTGTACCATGACATGGTGACAGGGGTTCCCAGTTGGCAAAATTGAGAACACTGCACATGTTCTCGTGTGTAGAATCTGCGCAGTATCATATGTCTGTGAGTACATATAACACTGTGCGCTCACAGACTCTGGACAAATCCTTAGATATGTCTTCAGTCTGTGAACACATTTTCATTCATCAGATAAGCACACAAGAACACAAATTCCACAACTTGCACCATTCGGCATTTCCCATTCAGAGTCAAATTGCTCATGCTACTCGCTGAGACAAAAGCTGTTAAAATACAGGATGTCGTTCAGGATTATGAATTCCGATGCACGGATGTGTGTCCGACGCTTCACCATCCAGCGAGCAAAACGGGAGCGACAACTTGGTGGGTTGGCACACGAAATCGAAGCGAGGATGATTCACGAATGTAACCGTAGCAAACTTACAGTGGGAGTATCAGAAGCAAACGGTCAGCTCCACAACTTCGGTGTCCCTCGGTGAACCGTGGCTGGTCGAGCGCTTCTTGGCACTTCGAACGTGCTACACAACCAACCCGCAAATTGAGTTGGATATCTGGGACTGGTTTCGCTGAGCAAATCGAATGCCCCTGATGCATTATTGTAGAAACGATCGTCATATTGAACTAACCAGTCCGGTTCTACGATTTGAATCATTTCGCGCTCTGATAAGTGTCGAGTGATCAACAATAAATCGTCGACCATAAATTCGAGTTTCTCGGGCAGCGTATCCACATACAATTTTTCACCGTTGGACACAACTTCGACGTGAATGAACTAAACATCCCCTAACTCGTTTCGAGCGTGTGTGTCCCTATTGGAAGAAGTGTACCGCACACCCAATTATGGTCCGATGCTCCTGACATGCAAAGTTCGGGCTCCATCTGGAGGCCAGGAACGAAGAGCGATCAATATGGAAGAGCGGTTGCACACCTGATGCTTGTGCACCCGGTGCTTCTGCAAACTGCATGTACATCGGCAAAATTGCACCGTATCAACAGTTGAGGGAACGCATGACATTCATGCATGATAGCACAGATAATTGGTGCGCAAGTCCTATATCTAGCCTGTTTCGAGACTTCGCCACTCTCCGTACACTGCCTTCAAAAGATTACCGGAATACAATTGGTTGCATGCCAACCATTTTTAATAAAAAAATCGTATAGCATATTTCAGCAAATGAAAGATCAACATACCAAATCTCCGTGAGCTGGGACGCACAACCCATTGCAGTTTGAGAGTTCATGCACTAACGAATGCGCTCGAATGAATATGTTGTAATCTGTAGACCCACACCAGACTTTCTCGGGCAATTGAATATGAAACACCACAGTTACATGCAATCATATCTGACAAGCTAAATATTCCCACGCACCGTCGTACTGGGCGCCTCAGCGCTTAGATTCTCCTGCTGCAAGCCCTTGCCAGGCTTGCTAGGTTTCAAGTTGTCAGTTGCTCGGCGGCGAGGGCTTTTATTATGCAGCCTATTGGGAGATAGCGAAGCCAATGGCTTCCGTATTCCACGCGATGCGCGTCGCGGACTACAAGCGCGTGAGTGGTCCATTCCAGAGCAGTGTTGGACAGACTAAGCCGATGATGACCACCAAGAGGACGGTCTAAAGAAGGTGGTGTATGCAATTGTCACAAAATTGTGCGATGCAAGTTATCCATACCTTGAAAAAAATTTGAACACGATAATCCTCTCCCGAAATCAGATTACGGGCGTCAACTTCTACCTTCCAACGTTCTTAAGGACCTGCGCCTCAGCGTGCACCGATAGCCGTGCAGCGAGAGGTGGGTTTCAAGTAGGCCTCTCGAAGAGTGAATGTAAAATCCGTGAGGAATTTGAAATCTCGGAGCTTCGCGTCAACGCCTCTTCAGTTACTTCTCCCGCCTCGCCTGCTCACAGCATTTAGGTGAGGACCGGGACTGTAATGCTGGATCCCGTTTTAGTGATCGCAGGGGTGAAGTTTATCTGGAGTGACCCTGCCGTCCTTGGGTACTCCCTCACTCCTAATGACCCAGCAACAGTTGATCGGGAGTATGTCACGAACGATGTTATCGCATTTCACCCCGAAACCGGTGATGTAGTATATCGTGATTATCGTAAACCAAGCATCATCGAACTCGAATTTGCGAACACAGACAATAGGGTGATTACGTGACGTTTGTCGAATATAATCATGTGCTTGCCGTTAAGTATACGAAGTAAATGTATGCCATTTGTACATTGTCGATTTCTGCCGTTTCGTTGACTCACGTAGAAATTACTCGCACACTCACCAGACAAATTTTCAGACGAATGGATAGTACTCCCACAAGCCACCTCGCCAGTGAGCGGCACCACGTGTGTGCTCGGCAGAAGGGCGAAGGTAACGTGTTGAGCACCTAAATGCGCCTCTGCCCTAATTCTTTGCATCGCAACATGCAGGCACTCACAACCGTCATATTTTGCTGAACTTTTATCTCCTCACCAATCAGGGCGATCAATATCAAGCCATGTCGGTGCAGGACCCCTTCTACCTCGTGCGAGAGGAGATCCAAGAATCGGTGGGTCTGTTGAAGTTCAGGGGGTTGGTCCACGTAGCACGCCACTGCGTTCGCAAGTTGTAGTTGCATTCACATGTTTGCATCGAAATTGTACTTCACGCATGTTTGCGCTTGTAAATCCGTTTTTTTCTTTCTCATTTTCATGTTTAATCAACGGGGTGTTGCCCCACAGCCCTGTTTTTGTATTCAACCCCTTACCCACAAAGCGGCACCTCGCATTGTACAATCTGCCTGAGTGCTCTCTAGCAACTTGTACATCACTTCGATGGCCGTCCATTCAAAGCATTTTGTGTTCATTCACCTGGTGAAGCGAACAGGTCAGGGTCTCACGTTTGATTATTTCTTTTCTACGCGGACATGCCAATGTTCCTGGGAAGCAGCATGGTCCCTCTACCAATGCTCAAAGACTGACTGACCCGCGTGACATGGCAGATTGATGAAATGGTCTTGTGCGTAATTTATTTGATAATAAAAAACATGGATGATGCATCCTGATATCATTGTGTATTTGTACGCCATCATGTGAAACCGTATAGTTTTTACACGAGGAACCCATTGATGGAACAAATGTTTGTTGAATGCCCTCGCCAAGTTTGACTGGTTCAAGCTGCATTCAAACGCGTTTCGGATTTTCGGCATCCGCGTCCCAGGATGTTTTGTATTTGAGACTTTGAACGATTAATTTGTTGCTTATCCAACTAAATTTTATATTTTCTTCCCGCTATCCGCCGTACGATGCTGGCAGCTAACCATATGCGTTATTGCAGCACAAACACATGTTCCATGCTATTGATAACGACACGGTATCGATGATGAGGCCCGATTTCTAGTTTCTCTGGATTGGGCAGATTCCTCCTTCTGTGCTCTGCATACCTACAAACCCGGGAACATACGAAATGCATGTGAGTTCATTTTGTTGCAGGTCCTAGAAACGCAGACCATTTTTGCGAAGTGGGAACGGCTTCCAGAGGGAAACTCGGTATGAAACATATTTGAATGCTGCAATTATATTTTTAGATTCGCACAAACATAAGTGTTGATGTAAGTATTTACGATTTATCACTCCAAGTGTCAGCGTAGCGTATCTTAGGAAACGTTTTTCCTTGTTTGATACATCAGGCATAGATGTCGAATTCTTGCCAACCAGCATTTCAAGTGATTGTTTGCATTTATTTGAGAACATGTGAGCTCACACTGTGAATTTGCATGCCTTTGTGGTTGTTCGCTTCCAACATCCTCCCCGATTGCATTGGCAAGTTGGCACAATTCATGAGCACATTTTGATGTTCAATGAATTCGTGGGGTATTCTCTTTCTGGGTATTGGAAGCTGGATGAGCTGGAAACTGGATTGATGTCTTTTCAACCCTCAGGAGAAGATCCAGCTTTCGAGAGAGTTACATGCAAGTTGTGAAAGTATAAATTGGCAGGTTTGTTTCACTTTTCCAGTGCTCTCCGAATGATTTTTGTCTTGCATGTACGTATCTTCACACAACGCTTGTGGAAGCATCTTATCTTGCTTTCAGACATAGAGACAGTGTTGAGAAGCTTCCACAGCTTGCAAAAAGGATCACATTCCAGAACTTGGCTTCAACATGATATAGAAGTACACTCATCTACATTTGTTTGATGAGAGTTATGCATGCTAAGTATGTGTTTAAGCCAAGTATTGGTGTTCAATACCATGTTTACTCATTTGATGAAATGCCATGTCAAAAGTTGAATATGCACTCAAAGTACGTTGTGTGTGTGCTGACATGCACGGAAAGGGCTCCCTCTATTCAGAATCCTTGGCTGAGCGTTTTTCATGGGAACAGTTGGATGAGTTATCACAGGCTATCGATATGGCTTCTGGAAACTACGGACGTTTTGGTATAGATGAGGAAGAGTTGCAAGGACGCCGTCGATGGACTGCTCAATGCCGGGGACAGGTACTGAAATCAACTATTCGAAAATTGTGCAAGTTGATCATTTAGTCGTTCATAGCAGGTTTACTGGACTCTTGGAATGAATTGACAAGTAGATGCAGCTGTTGGGGCACTTGGTATCCTGTGATTTCTGAATGATTTATTCCATTGCTGGCTGCCTTGCATTCAAATTCTGTTTGACCTATATTCAATATGACAGTCACGCACATCGATAGTAATCTTGTCGAAGTGAGGACGATATTATTGGCGCTTGGCGGAAAACCCCATCGTACTTGGCACATGGATGGTATAGAGCTGTGAATATCATGATTGTCAATATCTATCCTCAATTCGCACGATGTGTCTGTGTGAACCAAGAATACAATAATTCAACAGCTATGGTTGCGTCATTTTTTTTGTCATGTGGTTGTAGTTTGACATCTGCAACTATGACCTTACGCTTTGATTTTTCCCCGTGCATTTATGAAATCAATCACAATTTGAATGTGTGGTATAGCTCAATTTACCGTTCAATCTTCGAATGGATTTTTCACAGATGCGAATATAGTGTTCACCAACCTGATTTATTGGTGGTGGGAAGCTCAGATTTCTTTAATTCAGGGGAAGGTTAAACAATCAGTGGCACCAACATTGATACAAGCAGAACGATTGCCCTCAACTCCTCTTCCGAAAGCCGCACAGTCGAAGCTGCAACGCGCTGTGGAAAGTGACAATCAAAATTTCATTCAAAATGAGCATCATGAGCAGGAGATGTTGATGAGGTGTGAAGTGGTTCTTGCCTTGTTGAAATGCAGGCATATTTCGATTAAGGAGTTTGTTTTGGAAATTCATCTTCGCCATCGTCAGAACAGTTTGTATTGCTGGAAAAGTTGCTCAATGCGTATCATTTTGTCTATGCGCGCATAAGTTCAGAATAAGTGTTCAGAAACGTCACGATTTAGGTAGGTCGCAATCAAGACATGATTCTGCATTTGGAAAGTGTGCGGTGGTGTTCCTGATTTTATGCCACTGAATATCCCCGAACTGCGTATTGGTTTGTCAACATTGTCTTCATTAGAACACAGGATGAACAGTTGGACGACCTTAGTGCAACAGTGAATCGCCTCGGTGCAGTAAGCCTTTCTATTGGGCAGGAGCTAGACTCGCAAGGCAACCTGTTGGAGGAGTTGGATGAAGACATGGACGGTGTACGAGCCAGACTTGGTGCACTTCAGGTACCTGAAATGAATCCATCCTACTTATGATTCCAGTACCATACATGGAGGTATGCACGTCAATCGTAAGTCATGTGGATTACAAATTGTAGTGTGCTTTTGAAAACTCGCAGATCAACAATAGCAACAAATGTGTTGGGGATCGATAAAGATTGCTGGACAAAGACATAATTCCAAGACACACTGTTTTCCAACACGTGTCTCGGATTTATGTTCAAGCACACGGAAAGAGGCAACATCAACCATGATGGCTTGTAAGACTTTTACCACAATCAATCGTACGAGGGTCTTGGAAATATCCAGGTCTTCATGTTTGAGCCAATGCATGATGTTTGGATCACGGTCCCCGATTTTGCATATGCAAATATCCGATGCCTATCCTTGAATCGTTCATCCAAAGGAAGACCTAGAAGAAATCTTGTGTTGAATATTTGTTGATGTCTTGTGGATGCAATAGTCCATGTACACATATTCATACATAATATCCTTATCGTTGTGCACCTGGAGTGTTCCACTTGAACTCATGTTCGCATTCTCGCGCACATCTTATTGTTTTGACATTTTTTGGATGATGCACATCTCAGTTTATATTTAACTTGATATGTTTGTTGATATGTATTGATATGTATGGTGATGCTTCTCATTAGAAGCAGGTGATGGTGATTCACGTTCACATTTTTCCGGACACTTTTTGTCGTTGTTTGCATATTGTACCCTAGCAACGATAATTTGATCGCGGAATACATTGAATGTATCGCATACAGCACGTAGCTGTTCTTGGTATGCTGAGCTTGTGAAAAAATGTCGCAGAAAAAAATGGCTGTCGTCATCAAGAAATCTGGAATCAAAGGACAGATAATCCTCATCATCTTCCTCATTCTGCTTCTAGTGATCTTGGTCATGATAGCGTTCTCCTAGAAGAACCCTGTCAGTTTGCAGTGACGCTTTGCTGGTGATATGCATTTGTTTATACCGCTCAGAATCTCATTGCAATTGTGCTTGATGCAACCTTGGAAATCATTTTAGATCAATGATGCAACGTTTTCCGTGCATCTGACATGATGCAGGACATGCGTTCGCTTTTTCGTGATTCTCGTTCCATGTAATTTTGATTGATGTGCCTTTGTTCTGGAAATTCAATGAATGTTTTCAGACTTCCTTCTTGTTGGGTTGTTTTCATCATCTCAACCACGATTTCATCAAAACATCATGCTCGTACCAGCCTTATTGGCTGACCTCGTAGTGTTTTTCGTTGTGTGGTAAATTTTTCAAAACCCGTGACAAAAAAGTGTGTGTGTTTCGACGTAAGGTTCGAAATTGTGTTGAAATGAGCATCGATTGCAAGCGATGCAAAACGTCGTGCCAGCGATTCTATATATAAACAAAGAAACTTCTGATCATGAATACCGGTAGCGTTGACAAGTTGTGGGGTTAAACCTATAGAGCTTGCACTGATATGGGTTCTGCTCAATCGGAGTCAAATCTCGTCCTTCAATCGCTGTGAATTAGAGCTGCCACATGATTCATGATGTACAAGTGAAGTTACAACGTACAAGCCAACCCGTCCTTAAGTACTTGCGGATGGATTGATCGTCATATCTCATCTCTAATGTACTTCTGGTATACTCACACTTCGTATTATGAATATGTCTTGCCCGCCTTGTAGTAGATCATGTACTTTTGTAAGACGGCGACACATCCGGGAGTAGCAAAGTTTCACAGGTAACGAGGGCAAACTATGATAATTCAGATATGGTGGATATCAGAATTGGGTGGCAAGGTGTGCTAGCGTATACTCAAGTGATAGAATAGTTTACCTCTGCGCATTTTACATGGGTGACTGTACGGTCTGCAATCGATCAAACTGACTTATGTGAGTGATTACTTATTCTATTCCTATTGTGCCTATTCCTCTCAAGCTAAGATATTGCATAGTAGCTAGTTCTATGTAGTACTATACTATATTCTAGCACTATCACACACCCCTTAATCACAAGACCACTCATTTTGATTTGTTCTAATTACTCTTTTTATTCCATTGACATCTCCTTGTCATGTAACCGTTTTTTAATAAAGTATCTGTGCTTCACTTTATCCAATGCCTTGGTCATGATATTTTTAACATTCTCTTTTGTGTTGATATATCTCAGCTTGATAATGCCTTGATTGTTGTATTCTCGTACTATGTGGTATCTCAAGTCGATGTGTTTCGATTTCTTGTTGGTGGCATAGTTGTCCGCCATGAATAATGCCCCTTGGTTATGCACATGGATACTCAATTGAAGGATAATCTGCACAACTCGTTCGGCAAAGGATAGAGTCCCAATCCGTC
>NHOP01000877.1:0-12565 GCA_018697155.1 Pyramimonas parkeae | reverse complement strand
TGTCAAAAGATGCCATACTCCACCAGTCTCATAAGCCTGTCTCTTATACACATCTAGATGTGTATAAGAGACAGGCCCAGTAGTGATGCGCCGCGTGTGGATTGGTTGGTGCTGCGTTTGCACGCTTGCTGCTTTAATGAGGCGGTTCTCTCCGCACGCTTCCCAAGTCAAAGGTTGATAGAACTGTCGATATCTTCCAAGGCGGGGTTTTTTGATTGTCTGTGCTATACCCTCCGTGCCACTTGTGCTCTGGTACGAATGCATGTATGCGATTTGTTGATGTGCGTATCAGTCTGTTTGCGCATACATCAACTGATAACAACACTACGGATCCTGGCCTAGACTTGCTCGAGCCCGCCAGGAGAAGCTTCGCATGCACTGCATCGTGTTCTGTGTGCCCTGCGCAATTTAATTGTGCGTGACGTTAAGTGAAAATGGTCACGACAACAACTACGGCTATGCTGCTTTTCCATACCAAGACAGGCCACGGCGCTTGTGAGCTGCCAGGCTTCCTGCATCATCAGTCCCGCCAGCTCGTCGCGCCTTCTTCGTGTTTTGAAATACAGCGTCGAGCAGCTGGCCTGTGCAAGCCTGCGCGTACTTTTTATGGTCGATTGCCTAGGCCGTGGTTTTAAGCAAGGATGTTCCTCCAAACCCAAGCTGCGGCTGCGCCATCTAATTTATGACCTTGGGAATCGGCGGTTCTTGCGCACGCAGTGGTGCACTTTCAGTTTGTGCACATCAAGCTCAAACGAGAGACCAACGACGCCGCGCTGTCCGAGTACCAGAAGTACTGGAGGCGCACGGTGGAGGTGCTGGTGGGCATGCAGCCCCCGGTGATGTACTTCCCCCCGAGCGACAAGGGGCCCGTGGGATCGATCCGACGGCTGGTGTTTGCCGTCACCCAGCACCCGCTGTTCGATTCGCTGATGCTGGCGGCCATCGGGCTCAACACCCTCACCATGACCATGACTCACTACCAGCAGTCCGACGCCTGGAGCGCATTTCTGGACTGGTGCAACACGCTCTTTGTGGCCATTTTCACAGCGGAAAGCGTGCTCAAGATCGTGGCCCTCGGGTGGCTCACCTATTGGAAGGACACGTGAGTGAACAGCCCACCCACAGACAAGCGCGAGGGTCATGGACAACATCTTTTAGATACATTTTCCATGAAATGTCGTTGAAGCTTTCATTCTTGGTTCAACAAAAACTAAGACTGTGCTTCGTCTTTGCCAAATTACGTGTTGAGATTTTCATAGCAGATTGCGAAATGCATCATTCTTGTGTGGGTAAGCGCTCTGCCGTTCCATCTACAAAGATTTGCGGCACCTGAGACGCTTCGCTTAAGTGTTTGTTCATTCACGTACCAATTCAAGGGTCTGGTTTGTAGAAATGAAACATTGCTACACAATGTCGATTGCCTCGGCCAGTGATTGCGCGAGAGCCGGTGTTGCAACGAAAGCAGAAGCGGTCCTAGATGATTGAGATGCTGGAGCAGGACACAACCCAAACAACAGGGCCTCAGTGGAATTTCCCAGCCTTCCAGCATCTGTAAATCAGAAACTATGCTCGACAGGTAAGGTTTTCACAGCGTCCAAAGTGCGCTGGCGTTGTTTTGTACACAGGCGAAACTTGCGGGTGGCTAGTTCTGCACGCGTCCGCACGTTCAACTCTTTAGATAGGTTGTGTTGAAGCACTGTGTCCATAGATGCATCGCCAGGAGTGGCGCCGCTAGACTGTGCGAATTCTATCTCCCATTCCACCAAGCAATCACAATGTGTTTGTTTGCGAATATATGACGACTCCTGCGAGTATGTTGAGACGCGTTCTCTGGAATCTAGACATTCGATTCAACTTGCATGTGATTGATTATGCACAAGAATTTTATGAGTTGCAGCATAAATCAGTGGAGGTTTGCACGTCGCTCGGTCAATACGGCTGCCCGTCGTGTAGACAGGGGTCATGTCCCTGTCTGCAATTATGAGAGTGAGTGTATTTTTATGTATGTCTATGTATACATAGACATAGACATACATGTAGATTCACATGCAAGTGTACATACACTCGCATGTGAATCTACGTGTGTCTTGTATGTGTACCTATGCGTGTGAATTTTTTTGCGCATATCTATATTTGTGTCTATGTACATATGACTCCCCGCCCTTGTAGTAAGGGCCATGCCCCCAATTATACGTATACACATCTGTATACGCATGCGATAAGGTCTATGAGTGAGTGTGAGCTCAATCATAAACTAGGCCTGATATTCTTGTTTGCACATTTTGGCACATCTTGTGAATTCTACGATTGAAGACGTTGGTCTGTAACGTGCGGTAGAACTAAGTTCAGGCGCACTTGTATACAGATGATGGGTTAGGGTAGGGAAGGTTTTTTGGGTTTCTTTTTCGATTTATTGTTATTTTTTGTGGTAGTCATACAACATATATTGGATACATATCACCCCGGGACGTGCACAGGCAGCATGGGCTCACGTTTGACCCGGATTAATCACTCTTCCACATAAACACGTGAGCAAGAAGGTTGCTAGGATGTACATGACAATGTCCCAGCAGGGACTTTGATCATCGTAGGGCGTATCTTACAGGATCGTCATTTTGCATTTGTAGATATGTGGAAAGCTTGGTGCACCGACACAAGCCACCAAGCCTACCACATATCTTGGAGTGACATTGCCAGGTTTTGGAATTCTTCTGTGTTATTAGCTGATGTGACTTCCCGCCCTACTATTAGGGAACATATCCCATAATGTATGCATACATCCACATATGCACGTTCGCGAAGCCGGACCTGGAGTGATGACTCTGCCGCATAAGTATGTGGGCAAGAAGTTTGCTCAGGTGTGCATGACAGTCCCTGCGGGGACTTTGATTTTGATTCCGTAGGGCGTGTCTTGCAAGATGTTTGTTTTCCGTCTATAGACATGTGGTGGGCTTAGTCACGTTTCCTTGGAGCGACATTGCCAGGTCATGGAATTCTACTGTGTGCTTAGTTGATGTGGCTTCCCGCCCAACTGGCCGAGGTCACTTCCCATTACATATATCCACATAGGCATGTGAGCAAAAAGGTAGCTCGGGTATGCATGACTGTCCCCGCGGGGGATTATGATCCTGTAGGGCGCATCTTGCCGGATGTGTATTCTGCATCTGTAGATGTGTGGTAGGCTTGGTGCACTGTTCCTTGGAGTGATATAAACATATTATGGAATTCCATATGTGATTACTTGACGTGGCTTCCCGCCCTGCCGGTAGGGGTCATGTCCCATTGTATGTATCCACACAAATTGTTGCACTGTTCCTTGGATTTATATTGCCAGGTTATGGAAGTCCATTGTGTGAATACTCATTGGGTCTTTGATACCGGCCCTCAGAGGTGCACCAGCAGCAGGCGCTTACTTTCGATCCTGGTCTTGCAGTGATCACTTAGCCACATAAACTTGTGAGCAAGAAGGTTGCTCAGATGTGCATGACAGAGAGTGTACCTGCAGGGACCTTGATTTCGAACCCTTAGGGTGCATCTTAAACGATCTATATTTTGCATCTGTAGATATGTGGTAGGCGTGCCACACATCTACAGATGCACTGTTTCTTGAAGTGATTTTGCCAGTGTGTGGAATTCCACTGTGTGATAAGTTGATGTGGCTTTTTGCCCAGCTGGTAGGAGTCATATCCCATCATTTGCATGTGTATGTGGAGTTGTAGCCCTTACCAAAAGGCCCGGATCCATGTCAACTGATTCGTGTACTACGTTCTGTAGTTGCACAGGGTACTCTTGAAACCCATGTATTGCGTCAAAACACCATTTGCATGGTCCAACGAGAACGCATCTCACCATCCTCGTCAAGGCAGTCTGCTGATCTGTAAAAATCCATATGAAACAAACCCTCAGTGTGTATCATATGCAGTTGGTTTCCAGCATGTAAGCTCTGCGTCTTAGTCCACCTAAAACGGTTTGTTCACAATTGTACCCAACTATATCTGCTCCAGCTCCTTGGACTGAAAAAAAAGTGCACGCATGTGCGTACACTTGTATGTGTATCTACCTGAGTAGCTCTCTGACTTCCTCAGCCATCCATGAATTCTCGACACGTGCTCTTGCTCACGGCCTTGCAGGTGGAACAAGTTTGACTTTGTGGTAGTGCTGTTTTCACTCGCGGACCTGTACGCCACCGTGCTCAACGCCTCCTTCCTGAGGATCCTGCGCGTTGCCCGCGTCTCGCGAGTCGTGCGGCTCACGCGGGGCATGAAGAGCATGCAGAGCATGCTAGGCACCCTCCTGGCGTCACTCTCCGCCTTCTGGTCCGTAGGGGCCATGCTGTGCTTGGTGTTCTTCATGTACGCCTACGTGGGCGTGCAGATGTTTGGCCGGATAAAGCTGCGCCACCCCAGAGAGGTAGACGAGGGCATCAACGAGCATGTGAACTTCATGTCTTTTGAAAACGCCATCTATCTGCTCCTGCAAGTGGCCACGGGAGAATCCTGGGTGCGTTTCCTGGCCCTGGAATGAGCCGGCGTTTGGTCGAACAAACAATTGCTCACAGATACAAATGTTTCAAGGCGATTCGGTGGGAGGGTAAACGGGGATTTCAAGATGAAATTTCAATTTTTTTCATGTGCTTTGTGTTGATGATTGCTGTGACACATGGGCGAGTTGCTTCTTAAACACGATTGGGTGGTTCGTTTCTTTCTCTGACGGCCGAAGAGACAGAACCTGCCTTCACTCCTAGAACTCCAGCGTTGCAAGTTAGTTTGCGAAGGTGTGTTCGCAAATCAAACTGGGTTTTGCGGCTGGGTTTTTGGGGCATCATGCATGGAAGCCACTGTCGAGAAAAGATGGGGACAGTGCACAGTTTGGTGTTGGCAATCGAGTGCCTTTTTGTGAACCTCTACCAAAATTCTCTCAGCAAGGCTCCGGATTCTTGTGTACTGAATGTGTACAATGACGCCGGGAGGGTGGGCTTGTTTCGAGGGTACTGCCATGGAACGGAACATGTGACCTTACATCGCCACTGCCGTGTGTCCTGTGTGTCATCCTGCTTCGTTGTTGCCAGGATTGCGGATTGCAAACGGTTGGACTCCTGGCTGCAATGACGAGGTTGATTTTGCATCGACCCCTTTTGCATAGTCTGCGGCCTACGGATAGAAAGCCCGTGCGTGTCCCACCCCGTCAGTCACTAGCAACATCCGCTGGTCACCCAGACTCCAAGCGTCCAGTGGGACTCAAAACCGTGTTTCAAAGATGCGAGTCAACCATCACACAACTCGGCAAAAGGTACCCTGAAACACAACGCGGGGCTTGTCACTGAACGGGACACAATGCTGTGCGCTCATGCAGGCGGTGTTGATGGAGGACTGCCGGAAGCAAGGGTGTGACGAGGAGCTCATTGGCGACGGCGCATGCGGCGGCGAGCTACAAGCTATAGTGTACTTCTTGTCCTTTCTAGTTATAGTTAGCATGGTGCTGTTGCAGCTGGTCCCCGCCTTCGTCATTCAGAACTTCGAGGAGTTTGACAGCAAGGACCGTTGGTTAGTCAAGGTGGAGGACCTGGAGAGCTTCCGGACGCTGTGGGCAGAGGTGTCCACGGGTGAGCTTTCACGCTCGCTCCATGGATGCAGCTGCCTTCTGGTTGTGCTCAGAACGTGGATTTCTCGATAAATGCATTTTCCATCGTAGTGCTGCCACACTAGATCCAGACTCTGACAGCTCATCGTGGCATTATCTCCAAGATGCGCACACTCCACCGCATGTTGGGTGGCCTTGTAAGTATAGAGCGAGCGTTGATTCTTTGCAGGTCTTGAAACGTAGTCCTAGCAATGGAGGGCTGTGCCAAGGCTGAGAGTAGTTCAAAGCCTGTTGTATGTTGCGGATTGGTTCGGAAAACGATTGATCCTACTAGCCACCAGGCGTCTGGGAGAATCACGACACGCGGTGGTTCGATCTTGACAGTGTGCAACCGATTCCGAGGTTGCAACGTTCATTTGCATTTGTCGATGAAGCGCTCTGACAGGGTTTGTGTGTTTTTATGCGATTCGATCTCTTCCTGCAGAGTATGTGCTGGACGCGGCGGAGTTGTACACGTTCCTCATGCGGCTTCCTGCGCCGATGGGGGTTTTGAACCCAACCAACAAGGACCACCGCATCCCCTTGGGAGGATATCATGCTGCCAACATGATCGAGCTCCTGAACAGTGTCAAGCACGAGTTTGACGTAGACACAGGATTTGGGTTCCATAGGTGGGCACTCGTCACTGCACGCTCATGGGCTCCCACCAAGCAGCAATGTTGTTTGGAACCAGCATGCTGGGGCCTGGTTTTGATTGCTTGAGAGAGGGGATACTCAAGGGTTTGGTTCTGGCGGTTTTCCATCACAAGTGCCACTTGTGTACAAATGCATGCCCTAGTCACCGCGGTTGGAAAGCAACATTTTAATGCGATTGAGACGGAACCAAGACCATCAAGGTGTGGTATGTGCAACTTACAGAAGCATGCCAGTCCAGAGCGTGCAAACATTGTGCAGAGATCCGTTGTATGTAGTTTGGGTATTGGTGCACAGAGTTTGTTCATCCCATCTTCAATGCTTTTGGGCTGTGCTGTCAACAACCAAGAGGTATTGCATGCAGGTATCGAGCCAATGTTGCATGTACAGCTCTGAACTTGCTCCCACTGATGTGTATGTGGACAGTATATCAAGCTTGTTTGGGAGGGTCATCATTCTGTAAACGCTTTCTGCTCAGGTCATGTCCTTTGTATATGCAATAATAATCGTTTTTGGTGCTTGGGTTGTGTCTTTAGCAATCATCTGGCGAGGAAAATTGTGCTCTTGTTCCTCACAAAACAAGAATACCCCTGCTTTTCTCACCCTGGCTTCATCCTTGTCTGAATGTCTCCTTGCTGGTTCGCAGTTCAATGGACACCTTGCAAGTCGTCCTGCTGATTCCATTTCGTTTAACATCTATCAACTTTTATGCTGCTTCTGTCCCACTTTAAACTCATGAGACACTGCAGTGATCCTTCGAGTAGTTACAGGGCATGTATGCAGGCATGACTATGATCGGCTGAGATGGGCTATGCGGATGCGTGTTGCTGGCTGGTTGCAGCGTGATGTATGCTCTCACAGCGCGGGTGTCGGCGCGAGACCTTCCTGAAGGCAAGATCCAGAGCCAGCACAACCGCTTGGTGAACCATATCCTGCAAAAAGATGCTGGTCTGTCCAGGCGTGCGTCCAGCCTCCCGAGGACGCGACGGTCAATGTCTGGCATGGTCCTCCACCGCTTTTCTCGTGTTTCGTCAGAGGTATCCCCGATGAACGAGGCCATACAGAGAGTTCGCATGGTGGAAGTGATTGCAGTGTTGGCGATCCAGCGGGGCTGGCGGGAATCCAGGATCCGCAGTGAGACCAAGCTTTTGTTCCAAACATACTCTGCCACCGACAAATGCAAGCGCAGTTCAGGGATAGATCTTTCCCCTCAAAGTCTGGGTGGTCGTGCGGGTAAGGCACTCGGGGAGATGCGCGATCAGACAGGCAGGTTTTTGGCAAAAGCAGTGGGAAAGGCTAACGACTTTGCTGTCAAAGGTACCTCAAAGATTTTGTTGTCAAAAGATGCCATACTCCACCAGTCTCATAAGCTGCTGCGTAAACCCAACCCAGCGAACGCCGCAAAGATGGGGCACAAGACCATGTCGGAGGGTGGGTTTCTTCAACAGAGAGTTGTGGACAAGGCAGAAGAACAGAATAGATGATAGTAAGCAGGATGGGTTTGTAATGTAACTTAGACTTTATGTATTCAACCATGCATGGGAAGGTTGGGGATCAAGTGAATTCCTGTGAGGTGATCAGTGTCTGTCCATGATCATGACATGCATGCAGCCAAATTGTGGGAAATGTTTTTGTTAGCAATGGAGAGGTCGCACGGCCCCACACATGCAAGCCCTACACATTTGCGATAGCATTCCCGAGAGAATTTACCGGAAACGAATACGATAAGACCTCCGCTGCACATGTTCATGCTTGAGTTTTGTTGTCGAACTGCAGCTCAGCCATTTTTTGCCTCGGAGAGCTTCGTGTAACTAAATATCAGGTCGGCTGACAGCAGGAGTGAATGCATGGATAGTAGTATATAGTACACTACACCTGTTCGACGTAATAAGCTTGACACCGGTAATCAAAAGTGTGCAAATCCTCACGCACTGGCCAGGTGGTTGCATTCAGAATCGGTTTGGATGTTGCATTATCACACAAAATCTGCATGATAGAACAAGCAATCTGGGCATAAGAGCCTCCAGCTCTCATTTGCCTACTCGCATGTCGAAACATGATATACGATAGAGATCATCTTCACTGTTAGGCAATACAAGCATGGTTACGGAGAAGATGCATATTTCCTCTGTTTTCAATGCTGTTGTTCGATTTGTGCATGTATCATGTATGTGCATCAATTGGGCATTTTGGTTTGGCGGAGGCAGCGCCTGTGGCTGGCAGGTAGGGGCTATGTCGCCTCCCTCATGAACCAACCGCCCAAATTCGAGGGGTTCAATGTTCACACGTTCAATGTTCAATTCTTTTATCGACGGCCATCCTGGCTGGCGTGTCATCTTCGAATAGAGTGCGTGCGATCATGCCAACCGCCCGAACAACACCCTGGTAAAGTGGTGGTTCAAAAGTTTTGTGTACTATCAGTAATATTTTTTCGCTACTATGATTGTATCTTGTAATAAGTATTCATTTTTGTGCCCTTCGTTTATTCATACGCCGGACCATGTCAATTTCCTGATCATGTGGGTTGTGCCTTTCGTTATTTGTTTCCCCTCATATGTCAATTTCCCTTGTTTCTCCAGAATAGGCGGTGATGGATGGGGAAATCGAGCTTGTGCATCGAATTTCTCGGTCACCCCCAAAACCCTAAACCCTGCATTCTCGAACCTCTACGCGCTATCCTCTTCCACATCCTGCCGCTTCGTGCTCGCCTCCCGCTTGGATCGAGCCCCTTTCCGCCAACTTCGTCCTATATCTGCGCAACAACGAGTTGTACGCGCCTTTCCGATCTTCTTGAGGACTAAATCAGCAGGTGCGTGCATGATGATACCATATTCATCGTCGTCGCGTGAGATGTCGTAGCAGATTTTTAGGTGTTGAACTCGTGTTACTTCCTCAGGTGGACGTACAACAACAGAAATCACTCGATGTCCTGAAGAAAGGTTGATGATTTGAATGATTGATCGCTGGCGCTGTTTTTGGTTGGGGGAAAACGATTTCAATTCGGTTGCGCAACGCCTTTAAAAACACACTTTGTGCGTGTGAGGTCATCCACTCGAAACCGAGAGTCCAGTTTCGACCAGAGAGCGAAGACGAAATGCAATGGAGTGTCAACGGCCATATGGTTTTCCCGATGATATGCCATCGTATGTCATGACACATGTGATCGCACTTGAATGATACTGGGATTCGTTAAGCATGCTCATCCTCCCGCGATTTCCCCGAGGCCAGGCTACCGTTCCAACCACCTAAACAGACATGCCCATTTAGGAACTACTAGAAATCCATCGAATTGCGCACGAATAAGGATTTGGTCCATTTACTTCGGAACAGAAGACCAAGCTAGTTTGTGTTCCAGAGGTGGTTGAACTAACTGAACTAGTGTCATAGTTCATGTCCTTGTTGAGAAGCTTGGTGTGTGAGATGCACAAATGATGCAACTCCTTGCTGAAATGGCCTGTCCTATCCCTTGATCAGGGCTCTTCAGATTGATGACAGTATCAGATTTCTGAATCTACCAACCAAGTGAATACATGGTTGGGCACAGATTCGCATCCTACTGGCTTGCTACCTATGCTTCTTTGATGTGTGGTTTTACATCTGTCAAGGTGGACCAGTGGAGAGGTTGCCTGTCCTTTTTGATTGCCTAGCTTTGTCTGGATTTGGGGCTGCTTGTTACCCATCACTATTTCAGAAGTGATGGTGGGCTTCACTTGCTTTGCACAACATTTAATGGAGATATTGAGGCTCTCACTTTGCATGTTGTGCATACGATGAATGCAGGATATGCACTCCGGCTTTGCCTTGCCAGCATCTGATGATGAGGTGATTGTGTGTGATTTCCTTCATCCACCATTTTTCAGCTTCAAAGACACTTCTCACATACCTGCCTACAAAGTAGAACATGGTCACAAAAGAACTGTGTACAACCTACGTGCATCTGTGACCAGCGCTCCTTGTGATCGACAAGTACTCATAGTAACTTCGATGCAAACCGTGCAGGCCGATGATGCTCCACCGGCAACTGCAGCGCCAGCAAGAGTGGTACACTCATATTGTTTACCGCATGTGATGTGCACTGTTAATATCATATGATATTTGCTACAATCTTTCCCGTCTAGGCGTGACAAGATTGATGCATTGAAATTGCCATTCCCAATTTTCCTACATGTTTCCAAGGTGTTTGAATATTTCTTTTGCCTGAACGTGTTCATGGTAAGCTTACAGTGAGTCAACATTGATTTGCTGTATGCGCAAGATCTCAGTGCGCAGGAGACCTAAACCCACGACAGCGGAATGTCTAGAAGATATGCCAATCAACTGATTAAAGGAAAAGCGCCAGGGTCCGACTGCATGTGAAGCATATGAAGCTTTAATTTTGTATGGATTTTCACATGTCAGCAGACTTATTTCGTGGGGGTGAGAGGATACGCTCTCCATGGATCACATGGCGTGCGCTAGCATTTGATATTTTGACCTTGCAAGTCATCCTGTACAGCGGAGCGGTAGGATGAAGCGTGTGTTTCAGTTGACATAGTTCCTCGCCTTTAGGGTGAAGCTCGCATCCTCTGTACATCAGAAAATACATGCAAGGCGCCGTAGCGGCCCGTTCGCATGCTTACGAGAACGAGTTTTGTGACAGCACAAGCTCGAGCTCTTCTCGCTATTCCGAAACTGTTGCTCCCGTCAGACTACAAGGTGCTGTTGGATGTGGGATCAAAGTAGAATCCCCAATTGTTGCGGTTCAAATGTGCATCCATATTGATCTCGTAAGTGCCCTGCTACTTTAGCCGTGGTGCGCATCTCGGAAGATGGGTGCAGTTTGTAGCCGAACAAGTTTGGGCAGCCTAGAACCAGGCGCATGAGGTGATACGTAGGACCCAAGTCCACACACATCTTGTAGCTTGGGGGATTTGTGGATGGCCGATACAGTTGGCCTGTGTACGTGATTGTGCTGCGAGTTAGGCGCGACTGCTGCTGAAGGCAGTACATCCCGAAAGTGTACCCTCAAGAAAGTTGCATTGATCCCAAAAATACATGCCTTCAAACAAACATTCCCTTCGCAGGCGTTTCAACCTAGGGTACTTGTGACTGTTCTACTCAACCAGCTAGCAATCATCAGCACGGATTCAATTTGGCATGGGGTTGCCCGTGAACGCGTCTAGGTCGCGGGCATGCTGCGCACGGGTTTTAGAGCCGACAACGGAGCCCTCAACAACTTCATACCAGCAGGCTTTGCTTTAGTTCCACAGTTTCTGCGTATTCGATGAAATTCAGTGTATATGTAGTTCGAAGGATACCTTGAGCAACGATAGAACTTCGCGTGCGGTTCAGTTGACATGGCTCCCCGCCATTTTGGTAAGGGTCATGTCCCCATATATACATATGTTGTGCACGGGTATTGTGAGTGCCGTCAACCAGGATAGCAGCATCCCACCTCTTGTCTCTATGGCCTCGTCATGCGCTTACAGTGGGTGGTTGTGCAAATGGAGATGGCCATGATCATGATGCTTATCAATTTTTATGTGAATGACATCGACTTGTAACTGCATGCCTTTTATGCACACAGGGGAATAGGCAAGCAACATCCAGCTCCCCATAGCTTGCCACCTGCATACAGTGCCAGTACCTTGACAATGAATATCAATAGCTAGCGGAATGATTCTGCACAAGCATGCCAAAACAGTCAAGTTTCTGAAGGGTTTGATCACGACGCCCGCAGCTTGTCCACTGCGTAACTCTGCGTTTTGCTGCTCTCAATTCACGCAATCTGCTGCTTGTTTTTTTTCCTGTGCCTGCAGGCGCCTCCTCAACGGAGCGAGAGGCGACGAAGTGGCAAGCCCTTGGAGAGCTCTAAGGAAGGAGTATCAGTCTCCAACCTCATGGTGCGTGCGCATACATCAATGCACCATGGCGTGCTGTACATTGCAACGAAAACGTGACGGAATCTTGATGAATATTCTTCTGGGAGCCCTTGGTTTTGATTGGGTTTTCCTTTTGATTTTCTATGTGTGACTGTTTGCAATCCAAGATGCTATGAGCGCACGCACTTAGACATGTCTGTGTGCGAGTCTCGAGCGGGCCTCATTATGACGAACTTATGCATTGATAGGCGAGTGTATATAACACACAAATTAAGTTGGTTTCAATATGGTTTTTCGCAGATCAGCAGACCATGTCGGATGGCTCAGTTGGTACGGGCGTCGACTCCTATTCCAGAGGTCCAGTGTTCGAGTCCCGACATGAGTTGGTACTGCGTCGGCTTATGATTTCACAATCAAAAACGCCATGCTGG
>NHOP01000876.1:0-12571 GCA_018697155.1 Pyramimonas parkeae | reverse complement strand
TAATTATTATTAATTATTATTGACATAGTGGTTGGTTAGGAGACTATCGTGTTCACTGAGGAATCGACAATGACCCGCCAACCAGGATGGCCTTTGAAATGTCAAATGGCCGACTCTGTTGCCATCCATGTTGGTGGAGTTCGAACTCGGGATTCCCCGAGTGAGAAAGAGCAAGTCGCCCTGCCAACTAGGCCAATCGCCCTGGTCTTCACCGCAATGTGCCTGCTCATCTTAAGATTTGCCTGACCATAAATGCTCAACCAGTGATACTGCAGGTCCCTCATCTTCGGCCAATAGGCGCACCCAACGACCGTTACTCTAGGAAATGTGGCATCTGTTGTCATCGCCGAGTTCACGAAGCGCGTAACCCGTTAATGATCTGGAGTGCTACGCATCCAGGTCAAAATATTCCTAACAATAGTCACAATCAACTCCAGGTACATTGGGGGGCGCTGTTCGGGGCTAGTCCCTGGACATGGGCTTATACGATCTGGGAATGTACTCATACATAACCACATCGTGATGGTGTATTCCACTCGAGCCATTCTGGATGCGTCTGAAAGGTCGGCTTTGGGAGCACGGCGCCATAATCTGTCTTCGTGAGCCAACTCTCGGTAAGTGGTTCCCCCCAAACCGGGTGACGTGCCTTCGAGCACTACTGGAATCTGTTCACTTGCGAAGGTTCACTCGGAAGCTTCCACTCCCGCTTGGTCGTTTTCCGCGGTAACACTGCTGCATCACTACCGAAAATTCTTGGCGCAAACCATCTGGTCCATGCAGACGTACTCAAAGTGATAGCCTCTGGTGTTCCTTGGTAAGCCGTCCACGGGTCGTACTCCACATGGTATGGAAAGCCGTTTGCTGGGGAGGGGTATGGGATATTAACGAGTTAACGTCTCTTGAAATCATGTAGCATATGGCCAGTCGTTTTGCCAATTGTAGAATCATCAAGACGCGGACCATCTATGATATGTTTGATGAAATGCAGTACACAAACACCAGCCCAATTGTTACTATGAATTAGGGCGCAGAGGTGTTCAGACGCACATTTACGAAAGACAAGCTTGACGGGCTTAACGGGCTTCTTTCAAGTTCGCACTAGAACGTTCGTATATTCGAAAATGATTTCAATGTCATCGGGAATTCGCCAGGCTTTTCTGGCATCGCGTTTTCTGGGCATCTTTATATGAATGCCTACGGGAATTCTGGCACACCCGAGGCCCACCTTAGAACCAAACAGATTGTTGCTGGAATAACTTTGAAAGGAAATTATTGACCAGCTTCCATGTGTGCGATTGTCTTTCCGTTTTCGTTGGAATTATCAAGTATTATTGTTACCATGTCAGATATGATCGAAACCACAACACTTTGTCCTCCATGAACCTGTGTTGTCATATCCAATGACAACACAGGTTCTTGCTGCAGCTTCCAGCAATCAGTGTATCATTGTATTGACTATACAGTGGCCGAAATAGCGATGAACAGGATAGCTCGGTGTCACATAGCATTGAAAAGACACGGATTTCAAGAGTGATGAACATAGCAGTTCAAGAATGTGGTTTGGATGCCAACCATTCAGCTTTCAAGGACAAAAAAAGAATCAAGGTTTGCGAGCCCCATGAAACAGGTCACAGCAAGGTGATGCAAACACCAACTCTGCAATGTAACACCATTCTCATTGCATCTAACCATGATGAATTCTTGCGAATCTTGGAAACCAGGATATTTTGCCTTTAGAGCATTGGAAAAACACCGCTGGTCCCTTCAGTGTCCTCAGTCTTTTCCCTACGCGATGCCATACTTCAGGGAGTGAGCAAGGTCACGTGCAGATGACTATGTCAGCCTTATGATCGCTGCTGGTTCGATTTGGTCAACTTGTCCAGAAGATGTGTACTGAAGACCATGGAGCCACATATTCAGCGCCCTCCCAAGCTGGACACGTCAGATTTTGGGAGGAGAACAAGTTGACCAGTTGCATTCTGTATCCATGGCGCTGGTCGGGGCGTGTGGGGTTTGAGGTGTTCGCCATCAACCGCCACGTGCTCATGCCGATCGCTGCATGCGCGATGGTGTTCGCGATGATAATGCTGAGTGTGGGTGGTGTATCGCTGGCAGCCACAATGAACACTGTGTATCATACATGCTGGATGCGTGGAACTATGCGCATGAACCTGGTGTGTGTTTCCCCTTCCTTACAAGATGATATTTTGGTATGCAGGAGCCTTGCAACTTGCTGCTCAATGCTATCACAGAACAATGAACAATGTTTCCAGAAACACTCCTATCGGCAAGTTCGGCTTCTGCAAAGCATGTGTTGTGTCTACTGCCAGTTTTGATGTCTGCTCATGCTGAATCGATGAAACGGTGTTCTTCGCTCTTAAGGACTCTGGTGCAGGACCGGTTTGCCAGGTCAGGTGTAAATCGGCAGACATGGGGGCTTCATCAAAGCAGAAATTACAGTTCAGCTTTGATGAAATATAATTTCTGCTTTGACGAATGAGTAGAACCTTCCGAGTTGTAGGAATACGCGCCAGAGAACTTGCTGGTTTGACTCTGTTTTGAGGGTTTACAAGTTCGATTTACAAACAGTTTCCAGTATGCAAATCACTTCCTACAAGTGCACACAGATTCGGCGATGGCGAAGTGTACAGTCTCACAAAAACCGCAAGTCACTCCCAAAAAAGTGAAGCATGGTGCATGTCCAGCAAATGCACACAATGTATGTTTTTGTTCCCCAAGCGCCCCAGCTTTGGGTTGGGAAGTACGTCTCCCTCTTGAGGCTGAGTGTGACGCATATCAAGGTCAGCCCTCATGCCATCCCGCAAGACCTATCAAGTAACCCAACTCCACCCTCCTACACTCCCAGGACCTGAACACACGCCCAGCGGACATCCCGGAGGGCGGCATTGTGACAGAGATTGATGTTGGGCTCACGGTGGCGTTGATCCAGTATGAGGACGGCACACGTCGTCTCATGGACTGGAAGGAGATTCAGAACACTGCCACATGCGAAGATGATAACAACGACTGCCCCAGCTGCAGGGACAGCTCAAGGTTCACCGTGGTGGCGCTAGGGGTGGCATACGCGGCGTCCGTGCCTGGGCTGGTGTGCACGCTGCTGCGGCGATGGGACGACAGAGACTCCCCCACACTCAAAGCAGCAGTCACGTGGGTAATGGTTCTCAAGGTGAGGGCTAGGTTTAGGAGAAAGTGTAGGCATCTGGATGTTTGATGCCACCTCACCATCGCCTATAATGCCTCGCAAGCACGGAGTGGTTCTTATCACTGTTTGACTCGCTGGGAATCGCAAAGACCATTCTTCCTGCGGGACCATGCACGGTGCGGAATGTTAGGATGCTGCTGTGTGAAAAACAAACTTGATCCAGATATTTGTACAGAGCACACAGATCCAGATTCGTACGTGTTTCAGATCCAGAGTCTCGATTTGCTGATCTGGATGTGTCTTCAAATGCTGGAGGTGACGATGTATTTGTGGCGGTGCCTACGTTCCTAGATGTAAGCCTTGCAAAATCTGCTCGACGTAGCGCTGCAAGCCCTTCTGTGTAAGGCAGGCTGGGTTCAGTGGCTGCGCGAAATTGTGAGAAGAAGTACAAGGAAGTCCAGCGGTGCAAAACACTCATCCTTTTGGTCCGTCAGCGCTCGTATTGATAAGGTTCATGCTGTCTTTGAGGTCCTGGGTTCAAGGGAAGTGGCCGCCGCCACGCTCAGTGCGCCCTGACAGTGCAAACCTGTACAACATAAGCGCTTTACAGTTAAGCGCAGGGTTCCAAGTAGTGACTGTCTCTGGCGCGTCTCTGCATATTCAGAGAGCCCCTAAACGGAGTCTGATTCAGCTGACTGACAGCATGCACCATCGCTGCTGCAGCGTTTTAGTCATTTAATCATGTTCGATGGCAAGCCTAGCGCGTGCAGGACCTGTGACAGTACGCCTTTTGTGATTCGATGTGGCATTTGAAGCCTTTGATACACGCCATAGAATTTCAGCAAATCTTCTCCTACAGTTCTTGGAGTGATGCCGCTCCCCTATTCCCAGCCCAATCCCGCTTTGTTTCGCGCCTGAACCATACACTGCAACTCGCAGGTGCTGGGAGAGATCACCGCGATGGCTCTGTTCCGCGAATTGTGCGGCGGCACTCTCCAGGAGTCTATGATTCAGCAGCACAATCAGCTGGAGGCAGTGAGGTGGGAGTACAGCACGGGGTACGTGTGCATGGTGTTTGCGGTGCTAGTGGGGTGCGCCGTTGTGGCCCTGCACCTCCTCACTCCCTCGCCCTCAGACGATTTCTTCAAGCAGGTTGACGCGGAGCTGGAACCCTGTGACGCACTGACATTTATTATCTGGGACGCCAACCCTCCCGGCCTGGGAATGAAGATGCGGAACAACCCGTTGTGTGAGCCAAACACCGCATCTGAGACCGACAGGATCAGGGAGGACGCCGTCATGGTGAGGACGGCTCCTGTCATCTCGCACGTGCCGGGCCTGCGCTTATGGGTGCCTGCCCTGGTTTAATTCATGGTTATTGTTGATGATTTTGTGATTTTTGTAAGTGAACGGTGACTGGTATCCAGGGTGAACTAGTACTCGTGAGCCATTCAATCCTCCTCTTTGTAGAAGTGGTTCACCACCAGTTTTGGCAGCCATCTGCAGCCCCAGATACAGTCTGCAAGCGTTGTGTTTGTGATTTTGTTTGTTTATCATCGCTCGCATGTGGGATCTCAGGCAAACAATCAGTCGGCATAGGGCCGTGTGCTTTGATACCTAGTTCCATCGTTGAATGCTTGATTGTGTCTGTACACTAGTTTTGAAGAGTTCTCATGAATTTGTGGCGTGAACCCTGCTATGCAGGGGACGGACATCCCATCCAAGCTGGAGCCAGAATGCATTGCGTTGCAGGTTTGTTCTTTGCCTCAGTGTGCAAACAATAACTTTTGACATGTGGTGCGGATCATCATGAGGACTTTTGTTCATGATTGTGAGTTCTGATAATATTCCAAGATGGTCTGAGATATGTGTGCAGTTTGCTTGCTCGCAACCTAGGAAATCACATCCGCCTTCATTTTTGGTGTGACAGTGCCCGTCGGACCATGGTGCGAGGCTTTTTTCCAGTATGCAATACCTTCCTCAATCAATCCACCGCAGACAAGATAAGGGGTTTTCTGCATAGGCAGGAGTGTTTCTTCATGCTGGCCATCGTTTCTGATCTAATTCCTAGTTGGTTGAAGTCGTGCAAAGAGAACTGACATGTCGGAATATCTTAAAGATCACCGTGTGCCATGTGCTTGCGGTTCTCTGTTGCGATATTTGAAGGTATGATGTGCCTTTTTCATTCGTGATTGTCCTTGAAACTCCTTGGCCAACATTATTGTGCTGATCTAAAGAAGTATGATTAAGACCACTCACGCGCTTTATCTTTGTCCAACCATGCATATGCTTAGCTGGTGTGTTTTCATAATTCGTGTCTCTTGTAGCCTGCATATTGTCGTAATTGTGCTTGCAGGACAAGCCAATGGCATGTGCATTCGATGAAGTGAAGCTATCCAATGGGATGTTGACAACAAATGCACTGACTTCACCCACCAGCTTGCAACATGAACTCTCTTTTGCACTCAGTTCCGCTGGATGCGGTCGTGATGGTGCGTCGCCGCAAAGACCAAGGATGCACAAAATGGCTGATCGAGATGTCTTTGATGAAACCAAGATGAATGCAGGCGTTTCTGACTCAGCACAGGTCGATCTTCAGCGACGGAAACAGATGCTAGAGTTACCGAGAGGTGCAAATGATATGCCGCCACGTGCATCACCCAGTTCTTGTGGTGGCCATATTCCGCAACATAGTGCCATCAACCAAAGCAGTCAAGCTGGATATGACTCCTTGCCTGATCGCAGCACTTTGGTGAATGTGAACAAGCGTGTTACTAAGGAGGGATTGAGCAAGACTAACAGCAATTGCAAAACCAAGGACCACCACGAAATTCAGACCTCCCATGCTTGTCCAAGGACTGTTGCCAATGTGTTGCAACTTACGCGGGAACCTCAGTCACGGTATGCGGATGACAGTCGCATCGATGATACAGTGAGCGCTTCCAGTGAAGAGTATGTGCTGCGCTCGGTGTGCGAATTTGGTCACCAGCATGAGTCATCATCACACGCTCATGTTGATTATCTTGTGGGAAGCCATCAATCGCGCTCAGAAAAATCAATATATGGAAGAGACCATGAGCGAGAAAGGCATAGGCCGAGGAAATACAGAAGTCAGCAGGGTGTGCGAAACTCCTCGCTTGAACATAAACAAGCCCGCATGCCTTCCGGGGGTCGAAGAGCAGCTGCAAAAATTGATCACAATCTCCTCAACCTGGACGAGCGATTATAAAATCATCCTATGTGCACTGGCTGTGTACCCCTATGACATGTGTAAGGGGTTTTAGCGAGCGGTACGCAGAAATCACAAACAGCTTCAATTCTGTTCATGTAGCAGCCCAATCATCAGCCAACACTAATTCATGTTTTGTTTTCTTGCCGTGGATGTAGTGTACCCAAATAATCGAAAACGAATATACCCAGTAGGATGAAAACGCTGTAATGAGTTTGTCTAGATTTCCAACGAATTGGCAATTGCAACGAAGATGTGGAGCATTCCCTGCAATTGACTGACCTACATCCAGAGAGCGGTTGCAGTATTTTTCTTTATCAATGCGTGAGGATCATGAATGTCGTGCAGCATGGGCTGGTTGCACGACATATTCAATGCAATTTGTATACACATCAGTGAAGAGACAGCAGACTAACATTACACGCGGCCTCTATAGAACATGAACACACGTGCAAAATCCAAGTTACCTGTACTGAGTGGGACATCTTCTATTCCTTCACATCTACATACGCAACCTCGTAAATTGTAGTTGCTGCATGCAGTCCATCTTGATTGTTCACGCTCATTTGGTTGAATACCTGTCACTGATTAAGATTTAAAAGGACCAAATGCAACAGAATAGACTCAAATATCCAAAACCTTGTGCTCTGGGCACTGTGCATTGAGGGTTGTACAATACACAAACCATTTGAATAAGCCACCATATTCCTGATTTGGTTTCTCATTATTGACCCAACCTTACCACTTGGTCCGATTCTCTTCGCCTGGTATCTCAAGCTGTTCCAGTTTGATACAATGACGCATTCTGCATTCACAAAGCCACGATGATTCGTCCATGCCCTACAAACTGAAATAACATTTTGGCAAGCAGCCTGAACTTGATACTTACCAAACCCATGGTCACCAAACCATGGTAACCAAACCTATGGTAGTCTGCAATGTTAAGATCAGTTTCATGTGTATGCATATAGCGCTACTAGCACGGTGATACAATATGAATACATGTAACGATATATGTAAGTACAAACGCTATACATACTATCATCCTCACCGAGGCTATCGAAAGGTTTTTTGCGCACTACCTATTAAAAAGCAGGCAGTCCTGCAATCACCAATCGCAGTACGGCCACGGCATGGGTAGCTGCACGGCATTCAACATGGACTCAGCTTGCATCGTGCGCTGCACCGGACGGCGCTTTACAAGTGATCGACCAACAACAATGCGCCATGTGAATACCGTCATCTAGTCATCGACGGGACGTGAACTCGCTACTCGCATCTTCACATTGCGAACATTCCGGAGAATCTAAATCTCTTAGACGCTCTATGTAGAAATATCACATGCACGCGCCTAGACATATTGGATGATCATCGAAATTTGACAATGTTGTCGCACAGTTACCAAAAAATTGTTTTGCTGCATAGGTTAGATATAAAATGGCGCAACGACACTTAAGGTACTGAGCGTGTATTGATCTGGCTTTTTCCAGTCTTCCCTACTGACATTGTTTGAAGTATTGAGGCGCGCCACCCTGTGCACAACACAAACCCATCTCAAAATACACAAACACGGTGGATATTCATTCCATATATGCATCGAGAAAAAATTATGAATCCGAATACGTCTCATTCGAGACCAGCAATAACTTAAAATTATATCCCGCACACGTGCAATCAATTCAACAAAAAGCATTTTGTCTTCTCCGCTCGATGGCACCCATGCACTCGACATGACATTTGTCTTCCGAAAAGATTGAACAGAAAATGTTGGTGCAGCCAAAATGGTGTGAATGATGAGGCACCGTTCGCAATGTGCGCATGCAAGTTTCACTGAGAGAGTCTCCAGAATGTGTTGGTGAAAACAGACCACCTTGTTGATAGGTTTGATCATATCTACAGCGCATCAATGCAATCGTATCTTGTGGTAGTATGTTAAAAGCAGTGTGCCTCAATATCATGGAGATCGATCTCGTTCCCCCACCTGCACATGGCTGACCTTCTTGTACCCTGCACTCTTCAAGAAATAAGCCGCCTTTAGAGATCTGCAAAAACACATCTTGGCTTCTTCACTATCTTGATACAGGATCGATGTTGATTATGAAAATCCGAAATCAACAGTTCGCAAGGATTCAAGATTAAAGCCCGAATGAATCCTCACATTAAGATGTCAGCATGTGACTTGTGTATGCATGCGCACACACACACACAATCGGACTAGGTACCCAATGCTACGATGCCATAAACATATTGTGCACACCTTGCATTCACTCACCTCGATGGAAACCCGAAGCTCGCCCCCGGCTTTGTTTGCAATGAGCCACCCTGATTGCATATAACGATCACTTGCTTTCCTGTGTATTTCCATCCATTCAACCATAACTCAATTCTTAACTCTTTCCGCGCGCAGAATCTGGTATCAAGAGCTGTGGGTAGACGTCAACGCTGCGCTCAAAACTCAATTCTTACAGAAATAGAAATGAGCATGTGGACCTTTCAACATGATATACCGCGCATAAAACATACGCATTATTGAGAACATTCTGGAACATGCAGCACCATCCGAAAATCATCCTCACAAGTAAGAAAAAGGATCACCTTACATTCCACCAGGCGTGTATTGCCAGGAGACAAAAGCTTGTGGGTCTCTGCAGAAGAAGGCGTACAGAGAAACCAGCACCCATGCGACTACATGCAGACAATGAAGTATCACCTTGCACGCTCGTTTAGCCACAAGTATGAACTGCTGAAAAGTATTTACCCAACAGACGCCACGCGCACAGGAACCTTACCTTTAGGCACCGTTGCAGTTACACTTTCCAGCCAGTTTGGATCGAACTCTGCACAGCACTCTCCATCAACCCACGCCTATCATTACAGCTCAACAATAAGTGGGCATCAGCAACAGGATGACAAGGCCTCAAAACAACTAGCGGCCCAACAATGATCACAATACAATAAATCAGCACGCCTGAATCAACATTCTAACAACATGTATATAAGCATTCTCAATGGCACGAGTTTCGTTCGAATAAGAAGGCAAAGTCACTGACTGCATCTTCAGTCACATTTGCACGTTTCAATCATTGCTTGTCCAGCAACTATTGCATAGGGGAACGGTTGTGGAGCTGTCATGAGTATGTACTGACGATGGATCTCGAAGGCATAGGGACAATATCCTTCATGTATATCAATTGAATGCACACTTGTTCGAACCTGTGCCAGCTTTGCCGTTCCAAGCAAATACCACACGCTTTGCGTTTGTAAAGATGTCGTTTCCCTGAAACTCGCACCCGCAAGCAAAGTTGAACACGCGGCCTCCCAAAACATGCTGCAGGAGCGTTTGAATTTGTGAACTACAAGCGCATTACTACAGCAGGTGCGAGACAATGCGTGATGATTCATGTCAAAAGAGCATTGCAGTAATCCATGGGTGTTCTGCATAAATTCACTCATGCATATTTCTAGGGGGCGCACCGTCATGAGGCGGTACATGGGTATGTTTGTTGTGGCGGGCAGTGGGGTGCGCTCTGCTTCATCACGAGTGCGTACATCCAGCAGAACTGCCCTGCGTGAATGTGCATCTCCAATTTACACATGTAAGAAACTTGCCACTTTTGAAAATCAGTGGTCGTCAAAGTGAGCATTGTGCTGCAAATCTAGAGTTAGGATCATGTCCTCCTGGACATTCATTGGGGTTTCTCTCCTAGAACGGGCTGAATGAATGATTATTCAAGCACTGCGATGCCCTATCGTGTATGCACATGTGGACATGTCTCTTTCCCATAGGGCTTTGGAGCCACGCTAATTGAGTTGAGCGCTGAATTTCTCAAACCCACAACATACATGCTTGCACATAGAATGTGGCATCCGAGGGTCACCTGCAGCGCGATCTCAATCTGGATCACGTCGCCCATATTTTCACATGTGCACGAAAACAATGGGTCTTCCCTAGAATGTACAGTCCAAACACTTTGAGAGAGAAATCGCGCTCCAAACGTCGCTTTATGAGTATCCGACCATCCTACGGGTGTGACAGTATACCTGATGAACTTGCAGGCGGCGTCCACAAGACATAGACAACTTGGGAGTCAGGAAAAATTGGTGATACACCATTATAATCAAGTATGCATTCCATAGTCCAGTACCAGATCTCACTCTCAGATGCATACCAGAAAAACCAAATTTCCCGCCCCATCCCAAGATAAAACCAATTTCATGGCAACCGCTTGTTTGGTTATGAGGGGCATATTGATGTAAAGCATGTGGTGACAGTATTGTACAGAGAGACCTGATCAGAAAACACAGAATCCAGATTCCAAGAAACTTATTTACTTCATGCCTGTTGCGATTCCTTATTCATCCTGGCTGGCTCGAAATAATATAGAAGGAACAGACCAAAATACACGAGGGATCGACACCATACTGTGTTCCTGACAGAATGACAGTTGCCAATGGATCGATGGAGGATGTTTGAGTGTATGTGAGGTTCATAAGATCGCCAAATGGCTGTATGTCGGCTCATGGCAAAAGTATCATACTTAGTTACATTAGATCCATGTTGATTGAACCTTGCCTTAGTTCAATAGTATTCAGCATCCAATGCGTTGACACATGACAAGATGTGTGATGTTTATCCTGCATTCCAAATTCGGACTATGAACTGACGACTTACGTTCGAGGAAAGACACTCAGGATGGAGCACTGGGTAGCCAGACAGTAGCTTGATAAAGCATTCATAGATGGTAGCAGGAGAAGCGATTGCTTTAAATGTTTTGTCTTTTTGATTTGCGGCTATGAAAATGCGGCTTTTTCAATCCAAGATGCTGGAGCGGTCATGCTTAATTCCAACTGTGAAGGAATGCTCTGAGTTTCGTCAACAAGCAAAGCCTACGAAACGGCACTCGACTGCAATTGAATAACACGCAGAATTTGTATCACATGAGTTTACACAGATCAGCATACTTTTCTGATGGGGATGACAAGATATGCCCTCTTCGGATCACGCTAAACATAATTTCTATGAGAGCTTTGAGGTTGCGCTGTTCGTCCATGCGCAGGGCAACTTCCTAGTGTATCATGTTGAAAACATGTTGCGCAAACTTGAAAACACATCCCATCCACCCCCAACAGAACAGCCTGCATATCTATGTGAGCCCAATTTACAGAAACGCTCTCGACAGTACATGTCCAGTCATGCGCCGGAGCAAAAGCTCTGTTTGCTCCTGTACTTTTTGATAACAACTATGTGCATGTCTGCTGTCTGCTCCAGGATCTTGGAATATGGATCTTGGAAAAAACTAAACATGAACACAAACCAGAGTAAGAACCAGAGTCAGACTAATAAATTCTCAACAAACATAAACTAATTGTCCCTCACGATTCTGTATTGCTGCATTGTAGTGAATATTCATATGCATAATGGGATGTGACCCCTACAACCTGAGCGGGAAGCCAAATCAAGAAATCACACTATGAAATTCCATAAACTATCAACATCACTCCAAGAAATAGTGCCCCGAGCTTACCACATTTCTACAGATGGAAAATAAAGATCCAGAAAGTTGCGCCCTGCAGGTTCAACATCAAAGTCCCCACAGGGACAGTCATGCATGCTCGAGCAACCTTCTTGCTCACATGTGGCAAAGTGGTCACTCCAGGTCCAGCTTCGAATGTCAACACCTGCCGCTGGAGCTCCTCATGGAGTGTACATCCAACAGCGCTCATGTAACATATCCACCCCCGGACATGCATGGGCAGCATGCGCTCAAATTCGAATCCTGGAGAGGTCACTTTGACTCATGAGCATGTGGGCAAGAAGTTTCCTCTAGAGTGCATGACAATGTCTCTGCGGGGACTTTGATTTTGATCATATAGGGCGCGTCTTGCAGGATCTTCATTTTACATCTGTAGATATGTGGTAGGTTTGGTGCACTGTCCCTCAAAGTGATATTACCAGGATATGGAATTCAGCTGTGTGATTAGTTGATGTGGCTTCCCGCCCTGCTGGTAGGAGTCATATCCCATTACAAACTGTCTTTTGTGCTCGTGTACGCCTAAGGGGGAACAATAAACTTGTCCCATGGTGCGTTATGACTTGGACAGAGCATACCTGTCTCTTATACACATCTAGATGTGTATAAGAGACAGGTGCAAATGATATGCCGCCACGTGCATCACCC
>NHOP01000875.1:0-12573 GCA_018697155.1 Pyramimonas parkeae | reverse complement strand
GGGAGTCCCACATTCGGACGACAGACCATATGAAGTCATACAATACGGTAGCATGGATACAAATCGGACAACATGTCGAGGCAATATTCGTGGCATTCTGGTAGGTTGGAGCGAACATGCGATGCTTCTTTGCACGTGTCCGTGTAGCTTGCGCCGAGAGGAATTTCATCAAAGCAAAAGGGGGTACGCTATACATTCGATGAATGAAGTGTCAAAGTACCAGACTCATCCAATATATAGGCGGGGTCATTACCCGTATTTCCGCATCGAGGAGATTTCGATCCATATGAATAGCTCGGATATGTGAATACCGAATTAGATTTTATACAATGGATCACATTAAGTAAATGAGATGGTGCATTGTGATTGGTAGGCTAGCTTATATAGTGCCTACAAGTGCAGTGCACGTCACTGTTTTAACCCATGCTAGTTGTGCAGCCTTCCTTGTGGTGACCGAACAGTGAATGGTGACTGCGGCACTACATGTTCATCGATAGTTTATGTGCTCCAAGAGCCACTGTTGGATATGTCATCCATCGGCATGTTGCACGTTGTGTATATGCTGCTCTGATTTCAGTGGCGGCGCTGGGTTTGAGGTGCAAGTAAAAATGCAAGAATCTGCTTGTAGTTAGGTACGTGATTCTCCCATTCCACATATGGGTGGTTGGGAAGCTTGCAAAGCGTTTATCCCCTCCGTCACCTAAGATCCCTAAACACATTTTTGTATGAATTACCTAGATACAATCGAAAGGACGGACTTGAATTGGGATTGACTACGACCCCGAGACTCTGGCCCCAAGACTTCGCAAGATCAGTGGGCTCTCCTGCTGCCAAAACGAGCTTCACCCACCTCATCCCGAAGGCCAGCACGTGTCTCGGGCGCAAAACTTGAATAGCTTGGCAAGATTAACCACAGGCACGCGATTCGTTTTGAATATCAATGCATATTTTATGTGTTCATGAACGAATATGGCGGAAGACTTCTACTGTAAGGATTAGGTGGTGATTGAGGAGGTAATCCTACTTCATAGAAGTCGAGCACGTTAAGCAGAGATTTTACCGAGTATTTATGCCCTTTCCTCCTTCATCAAAACAGAATAATTAACACAGTTTGCATAAGATTGGTGGTGCACATCGGTACATCTAATTCATGCGAGATCAAGATGAGCACAGCGGAAACGTGTATAGCATCACATTTTGAAGCAACACAACATTTAATTTGCATAAACAACATCTTGCGAACAAAAGGAATGGGCATCACATCATTGTTTGCACAACGCAACCGACGCCACCAGATATATGTCCACCGTGCTAGGTGGTTTGTTAAAGCACTACAATCATCCAATACAGAGCTAGGGTCATCATCCTCAATATAGCATGGAGGAGAATAAGATACGTGGGGATAGCTCTCTGAAAGTGTGAAAAGCGAGTCAACATGTGTACGATGGACCAAAATAAGTAAATCAAGTTGGTGCATTGTGATTGGCAGGCTGGCTTATATTGTGCTTGCTAGTGCAGTGCACATCACTCTTTGAATCCATCCTAGCCGTGCAGGATGCCTTGTGGTGACCGAATTGTGCTATGGCGAGTGATGGCGACTGCAGCACTACATGTTCATATAAAATCAAGTGCAAATTTCCTGCAAGTGTAATGTCGGCCTGTCAAAGCGGAAAATGGTTGTCAACGATGATCTAACTCGTCCGTTGCGTAATTGTACACACTCGAGGCTACGGGTTTCCGAGTCACATGAACCAATCCACCAACAATTGCCTTGGGAACCAAAAGAAGTCTGTTGTAGATGGACACGTTTCAGAACACGGTCACAGCCGTTTGATCACTTGTACAAAAGGCAATCGATAGCAACATCAGTTTTCAGTTGGTTTTTTTGCTTCAGTGCACCACGTGTACAAGTAGTTGCCGTACATGTTCCCAGCCACTCATGCGATTGCAACAACCCTACAAGTGTTGAACCTTGCGCAAAATACCCTCCAACTGGCGCGCAATTTCTGGAAAACCGGGTCTCTGCGATGGCCTGAAGCACTTGCAACGCCGCAATACTCATATGTTGTCACACAGCGAATGTTCGGCAGGCTCGCAATTCTTCAAAACATGGCAGGCACACGCTTTGCGCATACTTGATATGACAAATAAAATGAAATACATCATGCTACCTTGTAGGTGATACCACACGCCACATATTCCGTGTGAGATGATAAATTGTACTTTCGTAGCTGATCAATTAATTCCGCAGCAGAGCTCCATATGTTGGCAGTATCTCTGAAACGAACAATGCACCAAGACTTCCACGCATCTACCAATGTAAAGCATTGATGCTGGAAGACGTACCCTAAAGGATCAGAACACTTCCAGATCAAAGTCCCTGCAGGGACACTGTCGCGCAGCCTGAGCAACCTTCTTGCTCATCTGCTTATGTGGCAAAGTGATTATTCCAAGACAGGTCCGTAACATGAGCTCCTGCTGCTGCGGTGTGTATCCCAGACACTTTGCTAGACTACCGCAGACAAAATAAAGTAAACAAAAATCGAGACCGAGATACCAAAAGAAAAACTGTCAGCAAGCTTGTCAACACTTCGTTCACTGTACTTCAAAGCTCAATCACTTCAATTGTGGAATTCACAAGATATGCCCAAACATGCCAAACAAGAATATGAGGGTTAGTTAAGCTCACACTAGCATGATTAACCCATCGCATGTTAGACGGATTGATCCATTCCCCGTTGCGGAATCAAATTCAATGGGACAACGGGAGATGACTCCCACTGGGTTGACGGGAAGCTTCATCAACTAATCAAACAGTAGAATTACATAATCTGGGAATATCACTCCGAGGAACGGTGCACCAAGCCTACCACATGCACATGGGGATATGACCCTTACCAAAAGGACGGGGAGCCATGTCAAGTGAATCGCACGCAAAGTTCTATCAATGCACAGGATAGCCTTCAAAGTCCGCGCGTTGTGTCAACACACAGAGTGCGTAGTCCATCTCACCATGCCCATCAAGACAGTCTGCTGACACATGAAAATGCATATGAATTAGTCTTGTACTCTGCATGCTATGTAGTGGGTTGCCAGCACCGACCACATATGTATAGATGCAAAACATTTTATCCTGTGACGTGCCACACATGTTCAAATCCAACATATTCAATCCACTCTGACAACCCCCCGTCTCCGTGCTAGGCGAACACCAACGATTCGCCAGGCTGCTTCAGATCAACGCGTGGATATCCTCAATATGTATTTCGCCCACGGCAGGTTGCTTTAGTTTGCATGACAGGGGCACATTTCATGGAAGGTCCACAGTTCAAGCTCGACATTCGACTTTTTCACCCCCGCCGCAACATTCCATCAAAGGGCATTATGGCTGACCGGACACCTTTGGTTTGTGAGCAATCTTGCTTGCTGTCTGCACAATGGCCATCACTTCCAGCGGTTCAAAGTTCTCACCATGGTAAATTTGTCGTCTCCTGAATCCTCACACGTCCATCTAGAGCGCACTTGCGACACCGCAAATGGCGCTCTCGCAAACGACGCTCGCAAACAAAAATCCGCCCCAGAATCAACCTGAGCAAGTAATAGAGTTTCACCGTTTTGGCTTTGAGCTGCTGCATTGCCGACTTGAGGGAGCCCCCGGGCATGAGCTCGAGCACGGTCATGGGCAACTCCCCAGCCACCATGCCGTAGAAGGCGACAATGCACGGGTGGCGCAGTGAGGCGAGCATCTCCGCCTCTTGCCCCAGCTCCTGCCAGCCCAGTGCAGGAGCAGCACCAGCTCCCCACACCAAATACATACATGATATGATGAAGAGTTTAATCCAAGGGGACGCATCTCGCAATCCATGTTGAACTGGTCTGCTGCTCCTAGCACGCTTGTGTGACGCAGACTATATATCATCTGTTTCATGTTCCACTGTTTTGCATATCCCGCATTGTTGTCGCCCGTAGCCGCTTGTTCACCATGAGAGGGTGCCAACACATCCGGGTGGACCTGGCATGAATAAGAGGATGTGCACTTGAGGGCCGCTTCCCTTCTTGTTCATCGCAAGATTGTGCCTTGCGGGAAAGCAGTCTCGCTGAATGATCGGCTAGGTGAACAGGCCATGACTGTGGTGCATTGTAGACATGTGGGCATGGCACAATGCACCCCAGCCTCTACGCTCAACCCGCACAATGGAACACTCCCGCAGCGTCAGAGGCCTCCACTACGCTCCTGATGAACTCAACAACTGTGGCTTGTATGTACCATCTGCAACCAGCATTGCTAGAGTAATGCAATCAACCCTGCAAACTCGAAGACATGCACAATTGTGGAACGTTCAGGATCATACAGTTGTGGCGGTTGTAGTTGGGTTTCTGCGATATCTGGATATGGACTAGACCCTTACAGAACTAAGAATCGGCTTGTTCTATGCCAGTGCCTGTGCCTGAACGATTAGCAATAGAAACAAATGCAACCTCCGAAGCTGCTCATGATGAGCCAGGTGCTCCAAAGAACTAGGACACCAAATCTGGATATGTCCTCAATGGAGGAGCGACAGGGTCGGGCGCTACAGGGAAGGGGTGCAGCGGGAGGCGATCTGCAAGACCGCGTGCAACACAAAGCAATACAGACCAGTCTAACTTAGAGGCATTGAACTTTTCCTGACCCAAGAAAATGGTGTCAAATCTTCTGTGCTTTGCCCAAAAACAAAAGCAAGTGAGAGCTCAGCCGAGTCAAGTGCTGGAAGCCATGACTTAATTCAGGGATATGTTGGTTTGGGATCCCGCACCTGGCACGACATGCTCTGCAAGTCGTGGACCTGCTTGAGCGCCACGGGGATGCCCAGCCAGCGGCCCAGCCACACTGTTCCACTGGCCGCGCCCGAGCTCCGCCACCAGCGTCACGTCCAGCTCGTCAATCAGCTGCAAATTGGTGGGGATCTGCAGGGGCCGGGCGGGCTCCTCCTGGGCCACGGATTCCATTTCAAGCTACTTTCAACTGCGTAGTTGCTGGTTCATGGATGCGCTTCCGAGAGCAATCGGGCACGCGCCCAGCAGAGAAGAACGCACAGACACTTTTAATAAGGACACCAGTGCATCGTTTCATCACATAGCACTCCTTCCCTCAACCATAGGAGAAAAATGACCACCCGCCATCGCATTTACGGTCGTCAAGGTGCACCGGTCAAGATGCGGAGGAGATGTTCATTGAAAATAGTCTCGTGAGCACGCGCACACCTTACAACGTCACTTGCTGCAGATAAAGACGCTCCTAATCGCCTGTAGGAAGCGCAGAACGTAATGAGCAAACCAACACAAACAAATGGATTGCATTGACATGTGGCCAGTTGCGGAACAGGGGGCAGCACAGAGAAGACGCGCGCGAGAGGACGATTCTTTCAACCTGCAGCAGATCTACCATCGACCCTCACCTGCTCTTCGAAGCGGCCGTCGGAATGCCACTGCCCCAACTTGACGCTCGACTTGGTGCTACCGCTTTCCTCCCCCGGCACCCAAGAGGTATGTATCATACCCCATGGTTCGTGCAGCTTAACCACAAATAAACACTAAGCCTGACAGGATCCCGGGGCTTAGATTCAGTTTGTCATGCAATACAGCATTCATTGGCAGGGGACACCGCGCAAAGAACAATTTACATGAAATTGAGTGTGTTGCACACAAATGCACATAGTGGAATGTGGTTCCGCCGGCTGGGAAACCAAATGGGTTATTCGTGTGACGCACGTGTATACTGGAACAATCTCTGCCCAGAGGGCGGGAAAGTATGCTGAATCACTCAAGGGCTGGATCCTACAACATCGCAACATCAACATCGAAACTCGTGTCCTGGGATTTGAACTTGGTGCGTATACATCGAATAGTTTGGTGGATGCCACACCCGGATTCAGCACCATAGGTTCGTGGGACTTATCCATAGAAAATTAGTGAGTCTGTTTGCCTACTGGCTGGCGGATTACCTGCGACAAGCAAGCACTCATTCCAGTCGATTGTATTCTATTCACAATTTGCGTGCTTCAAATCCATAGAGCCTAAAGCGACTATTTTGCAAGGATGCTGCGGTGGAGATGCGCATGTTTGCACATGTGCGCACCCAAGCAAAGCCGGACAGGAATGCCACATGCATGCAAAAAGGCCTCGAGATTCCATCGTGGTAAAACTCGAAGTGTTGTGCTGAAGCCAACACCTCTGTACTCTAATCAACTCGCTGCGTCCTTGACTCTAGCCTGTCCCTTGCTGCGCGGCGCCGCTCGCACCCTGCTCTGTGTGCGTTGCCATCGCCCACTGCCCCCGCACCTGCAGCGTGAGCCCCAGGCGCTGGCCAGGGGTCACCGCCACCTCCCTTCCGAGGGAACTTGAGCTGGCCAGAGGCGTGGGCAGCTCGGTGATGGCCTCGTTTACATGCAACTGCAGCACCTCTGGCCTCGACATTCCCAACCGGCTTGTGCTCTCCGCTGATCTGGCACAGCTGCCCTCCACGTTGCTGCTCCGCCGTCGCGGGTGGCACTGCGCCGCCTCCCAAGCCGCATCCCACCCATCCAGAGCCGCGCCCGGCATGGACGCCGCCGCCGCGCTGCACTGACCACTCAGAGCTCTCGCATCCTCCATGCTCATAGAGCTGCTGCTGCGGGCCACCCTGATGGTATCAGCAGCGGAGCCCGTCCTGCCGCTTGGATCCGCCTGCAATTGCGAATGACGCCTGAACTCAAAGACCCGGACCTTGGCTGTCTTGGTGCTTTGTACGGCGCGTGCCGGGAGTACGCCCAGTGCATCAGATAAAGCGACGGAACGCGTGCCCGGCGGAAGAATACATCCCACTTTGTAAAACATAAAGTGCAGTGCCGCATCTTCATTCGAACCCGCAGCAAGAAACAACCAACAACTTCATTGTGCTACCCGCAACAATCTTGGTGCAGATTCTCATAACTCAACCTATGGCGGAAAAATGCACAAAGGCTCAGCATCTGGATCGATCAAGCTGCGGCTTTACATGAGCGCACCAAAACGCATGTATGGGAGAAACGACGTGTTACAATGCAGATTGGAAACGAACACCTATAGGATTAGAGACCGTGTTGCATTTGCCAGCATCTGGATTCCACCACACGCCAAACAACATGCACGGCTGGGAGGACTGCCAACACAGAGCAGACCCAACTTGACGGCATGCAGCGGTGGGGCTGAGCACCAACTGATGGAGGAGGCCGCTGGAGAGACGCATGATGTTGCACTTGACCTCCAGCGCAAACTTGAACGACTCGCACTAGGCCTTCACCTCCTCCACAGCTTCCGAGGCGGGCAAGGCGTCCAGCTCTACCCGCCGCTGTGCACGGGAGCACGTGCCAGCTCAGCGTTCAGCCCGCTCGCTCATGCGCACACTCATACCATTGCTCACGCGCTCGACGATTGAGCGGCGGATTTGGTGCTTTCAAGATAGACTTTGCGGTTCCAGCCCAGGCGGGTGAACCTCAAGAGATGGAAGCAGAGTTTGGTGGCGGGTGCAACTACCAAAGGTTGTATGGTGTACCCATGATTCACCCAACCACTGGTTCGTCCAACCCAAGATTCACGTTGTATACCCAGAAAGCGCCCCCAGAAAGCGCGCAAAATCAGCAGAGCTGGACCTCATGACTGAATCTCAAACGCCTCCACATGGACCAAGAACACGGGGCGCCACAATCACACACAATGTTTCGAACGCAACGTCAACAATAGTTCTGAGCAAAGCACAGGGCTTGGCGAAGACCACGCCTCTTGACCCAACCAAAAAAGTGCACGCACGGCTGTGTTGGGCATCTTAACCGTCTGCGGGTTGCAAAAGTGTGTGAATGATGACTGTTCGATGCAATAGGAACGAATGCGCTGCTTGTCCCGCAAGGTATGCACCTCCTTTGCGCGCTCACGACTGTCGTCAACGTGGCGCACCGGCGGATCCGGGCTGCCTCGGGAAGAAGGCACTGAAGGGCTGGGCGTGAGGGTGGAGGAGATTTCTTCAATCACTTCCTCCGCCAAACGTGCGGAGGCCGGCGCGCTGCGACGCCGCGGAGTGCAGTCTCTGTGAAATGAAATGCACCACCCACAAGGTACAGATACACAGCCCCAGGGCAATCAATACAAAATGTACTCTTCTTGCAAGTGTGCACCTGAAATAGCATTACGTGCCCTCCAGTCCACGGTCATCCCCCGGTGTAGGGCTTGCTTTTTCGGGTTGTACATGGATAGACATGACCCCTACTCACCAGGTGGGAAGCCATGTCAAATGAGATACGTTGCAGATGGTGAACCTAGAAATCCATGCATCACGACAAAAACTGCATAGCATATAATCCGAGGAGACGTATCCCATCGCTCGCATCGGAACTACCTGCTGATTGGTGTGCACTACGAAGAACAGATATGCCGTTTGTATTGTTTATCGTCATGTACTGGGTATTCAGCTCGATTTATTGATAGATCTCAGAGAATTTGATGTGTGGTAGGTATCTTCTCCCGTTGGCATGCAACATCTTGGATTGGAAAAAACAATACATGGAAATAAAGTCATTGAACAGGAACAGGAACAGGATAAAGCTCAGCAGGAACTGCTGAGAAAACATATTGCAATATTGTGAGTGCTCGGGGTCCCCTGCACTGGGGCCGAGAAACGCTGAGGTAGTCAGCTGTTATTTGATGACAAAGTATTTTTGGCAACTGAGTCTGTAATAAGCCACCTATCACAAGAACATAGTGTGTTCAATATGCTGTAAGTATGGATGATGTCAATCATATCAAGCAATCCACCACTGGACATACGGTCGGCACCCGCAAACGCTTTCAGGATCATTTATCATTCCCAAAGTAGCAATCATTCCATTGCACACACAAACTGTGCGGACCTCACATACTTTCAGCTGTCATTCAGAAATAGACATCGGGAAACACTTGCTAATGTTCCCGTTGATGTGGAGAAGACACAAGCCACAAGCAGTGTGTGGCAATATCCCATATGTGATGCCAACCGTGATGCATGAACACACATCCAAGGAAAGGCATACATTGACCAGACCGTTACTTCTGCACTCTCCTTCGCCTCTCTGTCAGCAGGCAGCTAGATGTAAGTGCGTCTGTATTTAGACAGGTACACTGGGCTGGGTGGTCTGCGGACAACGATGCCAAGGTCAAGTTCAAACATGGTACACTTTTTCATTTGATCTGGTATACAGATGTTTGGTGATACCTTTGCAGTACAAGACTTCATGCTGTCAGTTGGTTCATGTAGATTTCTCGACGGTCAGATGCAGCAGGGGAGCTGATTGAAGCTGTTCACGGACCCTCTATGTGCATGGGCGGCAGTGGTGCTACTTTTGATGGTTTTGCTGTTTGTTGTGCGCTCATCAATCCAGACAGCGGAAGCAGATACGCTTGGGAACAATTGTGAACAAACATTCTGCACACGGACATGACCCTTGCCCAAAGGGCAGGGAGTCATGTGAAATGAGTCTCGCGCCAAATTCACATTCAATCGCCAATTCAGCTGCACAAGGTATCCTTCAGAACCCAAGAAGCAGTGCCAAACACGCGTCGTTTGATCCGAGGAGAACGTAGCTCGTCCTAAATATCCGCTGATCTGTGCACATCCGCAAAAAACAAATACATTTTGGTTGGGAAATCATAAATGCGTGCTCGTGGGAAAAACTGCTTGATCGCTAGGTGCAGAAGCTTTGTTCGCCCATGAAGGTCACACCTGAGACTATGCGCTGTGTGAGTGGTCGTATTCGAATTGACTTTGATACGCCAAAACAAAATCTCGACTGTGGATCGTTCGGCCACCCCGAGAATCAATGAACAGATTCCATGGGGTCATGTCATACCCGCACATACGCACATGTAGAGGAACAACAACCAAACTGTTGAAATGTAGAAAAGCAAAGCGTGCGAACCCAAATGATAAACTAGTACTGCATTGAAGTACATTGAGTCACGGCCTGCAATACTGATTTAGATGTGTGATCAGCACAGTACAGGAATTGAGCATGTCTTCCTCCATCTCTTGTTGATATACGATGAGACCGCAATGTCTTGCACCAACAACAGCAATGTGCAGGGAGTCTATTGCATATGTACGCAATAGCTGTTTGAGAGTACTCTAGGGAAAAAACGCGTCCTCAATCCAATTGAGATATTGAGAAGCACCGGACATCAGCTGGGTCGAGCATGGATGAGGTCGCTGCGTACCGCAAACATGATCATTTCGATGGTATATGTTTTCTATGTTTTCTATGTCTAGGAATTTCATGGAGGAATACATAAATAAATCTATGACAAGTTGAAGAAACTGTATGCGAGATATTCAGACGAAGTTGAGGCTGCTAAACGTATCTCGTATCGTGTCTGCTATGAGTATCGTCATAAGGAAACTAGACAATTGTTCAACAGACATCAAAGTAAGAGTAATTTCACGGATGTACAAATTGTAGCTCATTGAGTTGTTATCCACACCTTGTAGTGATGTCTTGATTTCCAGGCGATAAATGGCCATGTCTCGAAGATGCCGTGCCAGGGTGACGCAGCTCCTCTATCTTCCCAAATGAATCGGTACGCAGTCTCTGAAAGCTATGGGACTTTCGAGTCCGACAGCGCATCATGATTATGCAGAATGATCATGCAGAATGTGGCATAAGGGCATCTGCGCAACTTGGAGTGAGAAGTAGCAACCATATTCAGAAGAAAGTAGCTTCACGTTCCATCAGTGCACACACGGGATGACACGACATAGCCGTCACAGTAACGAACGATATAATGTTTTGATACACAGGATCAGCACCACTAGAATTCAACGAGATGAATAACGAAATGGTCCTCCTTCAACTTAACCTTAGGAACCACCAGAATTCCAGGTGGTTGTTTAGGCGGTTGGTATGGTCCTCCTAGTGAGGAAAGATGCATATCCTCCACACATCGGTTCAAAAGTTCGCACATGGACAGGTATCATGGATTGGAAACACTCAAAACTCAAGGAACCCTGGATTTAATCAGATAGTCGTGGCTTCATGCGGCGTATACAACACAAAGCTTGAACCTACAGCCCCAGGGGGAGAGTGCAGATAACAACATTTGGTGCGCAGCTCAGGTGTCTCAATCCAGGGGGATGTCGGTGCTCAACCTTGGAAAAGTGCCACGTGCGTATGTTGCGGTTGTCGCTGCACAGTGTCAAGCTCTTCTATATGCAAGTCGTGTGCTAGCAGGGTCTTAAGTTGCTAGTGATGAAGGCTGCTTTGCAGACATCACCCTAGGAATTTTGGACTCAAATATACCGCTTCCGGTGCGTCCGCTGATGTATACACGGGCGATTGGTATCTTCGGACTGGTGCAGCTCTCAAGTTGGACGTCACTTGCTGTACGCTATGGATCGCAACCTTCAAATGTCCTTATTTCCGTTCGCCTCCCACAAGATGAAAGCATCGGCGTTCGACAACCAGTAGGCGCGGTGACTTACACAGAGTCGATGTGTTCCCTAGAATCCATTGTCCATGAACTGGTCGGAAAAAACACCCCAGGCACAACTTGAAACACACACGTGCTATGGGGTATGCCATGACTCCAGCGCGCTGAAACCATTACGCTATACCTGTCGCTCGTGCTTAAGGCGACAAGAAAAAGCTGCCGCACACCGCAAACCAAAACTTGTTCTTGCACGCGCGATGGCTGTGAAACCATGAACTCTCGATCGGAGCCTGCATGAGACGGTATGGCTCTTGAAACCATGGACTTACCCTACCCTACCTTCAATGCGGGCCTTCGCCACAGGGGATGGCTTCGAAACCAAAAATTTGCCCACCACAATAGCCTGCGTATGATGTGATGGCCCGGTAAAACCACAGGTACATTTTCGATACGAACTCGCTTAAAACATCATGCCTTTGCGAAACCACATTTACCTTCGATGTCAGCTGCCAGTACTCCACGGTTTCTGGCAAGGAATCTATTGAACCACTAGTAGTCATTTGAAGTGCGCTAGTGGTGGTTCCGTCGATTCGGCGCTGGATGAGCAAGATCCAGTCTTGGCAGCAGAAGTGTATGCAGGTAGCACGGTCTTTTGAACCAGTTGTCTCGTCGCAAAATTTTCGATATCGTTTCGAGATAGATGAATCCCACCACATGCGCATCGGCCTTTGTTTTGCATTCAATGCTCAGTAATTCGGACCCGGTCGGATCGGGGAATAGCGTACTCGTATCGATCTATGACGTTTTACATGTTTTGGGTAATTCACGTGAAACGTGATGAACCCAAAATGCCGCACTCTCCGCAACACATGGTCAGCCCATCTCAAAATCCGATCCCAACTACTGACCGTCAAATCCCTGACACTAGCGTATGTGAGCGATACCAGTCCGAGGAATTGGAAACGGAAAATCGATAGTGCCCCGCCACTATGGGAGGGAGCCGGACATGAAGATTTCATCATTTGAAAATCAACTTTGGCAGCCCAAGCCATTATGTACTTTGAGAGCGGATTTAATGAGCATGAGCATAGCGATCGCGCTCCAAGCTTCTTGCGAAAGGCTGCAGCT